>JAHBCN010008558.1:0-38289 GCA_019359885.1 Listronotus oregonensis | reverse complement strand
TGCCTTTAATAAAAAAAAAAACCTTTTTGGGGTTTTTTTCAATTTTTAAAAATTTTAAAAGGAGCGTAAATAACGCTACTTTTTCTAATTTAACAACTTTGTATTTTGACTAATAAAAACAGTACTAATATAATCTGTATAGTAAAAATAAACAGTTCTAAATAAACTGAATTTGCCCCCCGCCAACTTTTTATTTTGGACATATTTAAAAAAAGGAAAATCTAATTTTAAACATTTATGGCCAAGTGATGATCGCGTTTTTAAAAGTAAGCAATGGACTTAACAAGGGGTTTAAAAAGTTAAAAAAGAGTAAAAAATAGGAAACTTGACAACGTAGCACATTTAAAAAGCAAATGGATGACAATAAACAATTTAGTTTGAAATTTTACTTTTAAAAACAATTAAACATGTAAAATAAATAATAACCTTGCACAGAATATGTAAAAAATAGGTTTGGCACTCTGACAAAGTAATTTTATTTTTTTCTTTAAAAAAAAACGTACAATAGATAGCTTAAATGACCAATATTTGCAGAAACTTTTTTAAAAATTTGATTTTTAAAAAGTTCTTTAATATAGCTCATACTTATTACATTTTATTGATAAATTTAGTGATGATGATACTTATAATAAAATTAGACGTTTTTTACTTTCAAAAAAATAAAAACTTTTATTAAATAATATTTTCTTGTTAGTATTCTTCCAATTTTTTTACTCTACTACTTACGACATTTATACTTTATATTAGAAACGCAGTAACAGACTTATGTCCCTTTAACATTAAGGTAGTATTACCTCTAGAGTAGACAAAATTAAAAAAATAAAAAATACGTCCACTACTTAGCACGTAGAAAAAAGAGTAAAATGTTATACTTCTATTTTGGGGAATTATATAACCCTTGAGCATGCTGATTGGTCGGCATGGTATATACCATTTTCCGCCGACTAATCAGTACGTAGAGCGAGAGAAAAATGTTGTACTCTTATTCTTATTTCTCTCTTACACACATTGTTCGCATGACCAAGTTGCAAGTATATGATCAAAGATTGCAAGGGATAATATTATGAGATTTTTAGTGATGAAAATTTTTTTGCGCCTAAGAACATGGTCTGCTCCAAAAATTCGGCCGAGGATTTCGAACAAGGCATTGGGACATATCTGACATATACCACAGCGGGTCTTTAACTTAGGAAAAAAAAAGGTTAATTAAATTTTAGGAAGAAATGTATACACACATAGAAATACATACAATTCTTTAATTTTTTTTGAAAGAATAGATGGATAATAAATAGCAGTAAGTAATAAAATTCTTGTTAATAAATAGTTTTACTAATTTTTAATAAATTAAAACAGTAATTTCTAGGAAAATAGACAAATATTTTGTCGATTCTAAATGTAATACTACCTAAATTTATCAATTAAACGTAATAAGCATAAGTTATATTAAAAAACCAAATTAAAAAAAGTTTAGTAGTATTAGTCATTTAAGCTATCTATTGTACCTTATGGTTTTAAAAAAATACAAAAATAACTTTGTTAGAGGCCAAACCTTTTTTTTTTATATTCTGTGCAAGATAATTTTTTTTTTATAAATATGTTTAGTTGATTTTGTACGCAAAATCTCAAACTAATTTTTTTGACAAATAGATAACATAAATAAGTTAATTTTAAAACTAATTTTTTTAAAGATTTAAAAATTTACTAATGTAATTACTTATAAACATTTAAAAAACTAGGTTGAAGTTTTATACAAAAAGAATATTAAAAAAAAAAAAGGGAAAAAAAAAAAATTTTTTTTTTAAGGACATAGTACAATAGACTTTTTTTTTTGTGTAAAAAAAATAATGTAAAATTGATGAGCCGGGGAATTTTTAAACTAATAATGTTTTACAAATGTATTTAATGTTTTTATTACTAATATATGTCAAATTTAAACTTATTAACTAAAAAAAAAACTAAGTATAAGATATAAAAAAAAATATTAGTTTTACAGTAATTAAAAATATAAGATTTTTGCGGCCATATCACTTAAATATTAGGCCTGGGATTAGCTTTTTTGGGACACTTGTATCGAAAAGAATTTAATAAATTTTGTTAAAAAAACGATGGGCCCAATTTAAAAAAAAAAGTATTACATTTTATTTAAATTAAATTTGTCGTTCTCACTTAATAAATTATGCATATCTTTTGGCGTTGCTGGAATTTACAATAAAATAGAATACATGTCAGTTAAATACGTATTTGACACGTTTAAAGGGTCTATTATACTTCGTTGTTTTATGCTTTTAAGCTGTTTTTCTGTTCTTTGTTTAATCACGACAAAGGTGCTTGTTTTCGACTGACAGAAGTGTAGAGGTTGTCGGTACCGTCTGTTAAATTGCCAAGATTAAGAAAACAACAATCTGGTTAGTCTTGGTCTTGGTGTTCTTAGGCGCTTGATAAGTTATATTACGGATTATTTACAAACTTTAAAAACATATTTCCTAACCTATTTTCCCATAAATCTGAAGATGAGGAGGGTAATAGATATCAGGGCACCTAGGCCTCAGTAGGCCCGTTGTGCTTCCTCCTAAAGGGGACTCCTCGCTCAGTACGCAGCCAATCCTACTGATTTAAAGTAGGTGAGAACGTCGCCGGAGGAATCTCCTTAATGTCGGCTAAGAAAAGCCAACACTCGCCCAGCATGGATTTTCTCTTGGACGAGAGTGCAGGGCAGTCACAAAGGATGTGCTCTACCGTCTCGCCGTCCTGTTCACACCCTCTACACAGAGGCGTGTCATTTATACCCATTCTAAAAAGGTGCCTTTGTAATTGCAATTTCCCCGGCAAACCCCAAGGCGAAAGGCCCCAGGGATTACCAATAATTTTACGTATTCGAGGTGGGTTAGTATTTCCCGGATTAGTTTGTTTTATCTCCCTGTTTAAAAACCCGTTGGATTTTTGGGGAGTGTCTTTTTTTGCCCCAAAACCTATTTTTTTTGGGAATAGTTTTTTCTACTATGGATTCTTAAAAAAAATTTTTTTTAAAGCATAAAATGGTAATTAAAATGTTTTAAAAATATTATTAAAAGTACCATTTTTACCAAAAATTTTTAAAATTTATAGTATTGATATAAAAATGAATTATCTAAATTAATTTTGTTTTGAGACCAATCATAAAACATTCCATTATTATACTTCTTTCCTGGTTTATTTTCAATTATATATTTGATTTCTAATAATTTAACCGTATGCCGGATTTTTAGAGTTGCCCAAACAATCTTAATATCTAAACCCGGGAAAGAACCTTACACTGTGGCCAAGGCATACATAATTACCTACCTGTCATCATTCGTGCTAAAAAACTAAAAAAATCTAGACAAAAAAATCAGGGATGGGGTACTTTAAGAAAACTCCCTTTAGGAACCCCAGCATGTATATGAAGCAAGTAAATCGTGTGGTACTGCTCTCCAGAATCTTATAAAAAGGGGGGAAACGACAATACATCCTATAGATTAGGAAGCTTTTATTAACATATAGGGGGTGTTTAATAATGCATTCTTTTGGCTTTACTTGCTTACTTTCAAAGAGCTTTATTCATTTTACATATACATACAATACTTCTTAATCTACTTAACAATCTACTATACACTATATTTACAATAAAATATGTACAAGCGATTCATTAAAGTACATTCGCGATTGCCTTTTCAAGGGGTTTTCGAATGGAAAGCAACCGGGGAAAGGGGTTTGGGGGGGGTGGTAGTCCGGGGGAGGTGTGAAGTATTGGTTACTATTGGAATAGCGTTTTCCGATCAGTGATCTTTCAAACACTGCTAGACACTTGTTCTACTAAAAGTTTGGAATAAAGGATTATTTTATGAGCTGCTAATTTTCATATTATGGTTTGAATGTTTAACTGGAAAAAAAAAAGTTTGATTTACATTAGGTACGGTGTAGCATCAGGTACAAGTAGCATGAAATAACACTTGGTCTGTCTGTTTTGTCTGGTACTTTGGCATTTATTCTTCAAATTGTGCTTAATATTCACTCTCTCATTCATTCTATTCACTTCTTCATTCATTCCTCATTCATTCTTGTTACGTACATGTATGTCTTGTCTGTGTATTGTTCGGTATAATAAATATTTATAAGTGTTTAAATCCTTTAACGTAGCCAGTCAAAACCTTTTGCACCTTAAAATTTTAAGGTTTGGGGGAAATATTAACAGAGATTTAGCTACTGCTATTTATATTTTGTTGTACTTGTAGTATTTGTCCGGGATTTTTGGAAAGGATGGGTTTATAGGGTTGAAGTGTGGAAATAGTAAGGATTACTAATCATCTCCGTAATAAAATGGTAGTCTTTTATACAGTGGTTTGTGTGTTATGTCATCGTAGTGACTGAGCCGCGTCAGGTCCCGTGTAAAGATAGATTTTGGCGGCTGTGTTTTGTAAAATTTTTCTGCCACAAGATAGATATATTCATTAATTCTTGGCATGTCTGACAGGTCGTGTAGTTCATCTATCCTTGTGTAACGCTCAGAGGATGTTACGCAGCGTAAAACTTTATTTTGGTATCTCTGTAATCTTGAGATTTGAGTGTTTGATATGCTGCACCAGACTGGTGCAGCATATGTTATTGCTGGTCAAATAATTTGTCCATATATAGTCAGTTTATTACCGGGTTATAAACAGTATTTTGGGGAAAGTAAAGCATAGATATTATGCATTGCTGCATAAGCTCTATGTAATAACTGGGTAATATGTTGCTGAAATGATAGTCGGTCGTCAATAGTAACACAGTGGCTCCATGTTTAGGACATGGAATAGACGACGCCGCATGCAGATGGATACACAACATGTACAAAGTTGGTAGGTTAAGGCCAGCCTACATGGCGAGACTGTAAAGGTGGAGGTGGCACATGGATGTCCTTATAGAACCTAGTGGTAAATAAGTTATTAAGTCGTCTCAACAATAACTGATTTTACACTCAGGGGTATGCTGACGATGTGGCATTACTCGTACAAGGCAAAAATCCCACCACTTTAGCAGAACTCATGCAAAGAGCTCTAAATATCGTACAGTGCTGGTATCAAGGCAAAAACTTTAAAGTCAACCCTGAGAAAACCGTAACATGACATTTACAAACAGTAGAAATATAAGGAACTACAACAACCTAAGAATCTTTAGCTTTAGTACTGGACACTAAATTAATGTAAAACCAATAGATAACAATAAATGTAAACAAGGCAAAAATGTGCCTCGTGAGATGCAGAGTATGCTTGGTAAAATCGGGATGGCTAAGACCAAAGATGATGCATTGATTATACGTCACAGTAATCAGGCCGACAGTTACCTTCGGCGCTGTCGCATAGTAGCCTAAAGTGCAAGAAATAACGACACTCATGAGACTAGACCGTCTGCAGAGACTGGCATATCGGTGTGTAACCGGCATCTTAAGAAACACAACTTCTATAGCTATGGAAACTATCCTGGGTTTAACTTCCGTGGATATTTTCATCAAAACGGAGGCTATCAGTAGCGCCTGCAGAATGAAACACAACAGGACGTGGAAGCAAAATGCTCAAAAATATAGTCACACTAGGGCAACGAATATTATTGACGAACCACGTTTGAACATAAGATCAGATAACATGACATCTGCATTACTTTCCAGGAGCCTGGTTTAGTACACCGATGGCTCAAAGACAGATGATGGAGAGGGTGCTGGTGTACTTGGGGTAAGGCCCAGAGCGACTTATAGCTTTCTATTGGGCAAAAAAGCCACGGTATACTAGACGGAAATCTATGTTATCCAAACATGTGTGAAAGAGAATGTAAGAAGGCGGTATCACAACCAAAACATATGCATCCTTTCAGATAGTTAGGCCCTAAGAGTCCTGAACTCCCATCATTTTACATCAAACATCATGATAAAGTATCCGAACCACCTAAAAGATCTTGTCGCCAGAAACAACAGGATAGAACTTTTGTGGATTCTTGGACATACTGGAATAGAAGGCAATGAAAAAGCAGATGAACTGGTAAGGGCCGGCTTATCTAGGAAGTTTAATGGCCCAAAGCCAGTTTTTTGAAGTATCAAAAAGACGATGAAAACAAAAATAGATAGTTGAACCCTAAAATAACGTCTGGATCATTGGCACGAATCACCTGATTAAAGACATGCAAAAGCACCGCTAGGTGACCCTTTAAAGAAACTAACAGCTGAACTCCTTCTTCTGGGGCGTACAAGTAGGACTTTTGACAGATCACTGTCTTCTAAGGAAATACTTGCAGAACATGGGCATACATAATGGCCCCACAGTATGAAGGCTTTGCGGGGGGGGGAAGAAAAAACTGCCTTATATAATAAACGGCATTAATGCACTAACGTATAGGAGACAAATTCTGTTTGGAAACATACAGAGCGGAACTCCGCTTTCGCAGGAACATCTTATAACAAAAAAGGAAAGCACAATAAGCCAATAGGCTGCAGTGCAAATATGGGCACGCTACCAACCCCGCTTAAACCAACCAACCAGCAACCTATTACTGAATTTAAATTAATTGAATATTGTAACTATCCTAAAAAAATGTTATTTAAGCAGATATTTTGAGAACAGTGATTTTACGACAATTTACTTTTAATAAATCTTTGTTATGCGTTATTTCATTATGATTTTTAAGCACTTGTGCGTAGAAAAGTTAAATGTATTTTTTTATTTCTGTTTAATGCTTAAAACGCCTAAACATCATTTGCCACTTTGCTTAATTGTAAGTCTTTGTATAGTTAAATTGAGCCCTTTTTAAATAAATGTTAATTTGGTGAAGGTTTGTAAAACAAAAATTAATAGCACTGGCTGTAACACGGTTTTAGTCTATTAATTATTTTCAAAATACAAAACCTTTCTAATATTGTGAAAAATTTTAAAAACTTCTATATTTTGGCAATTTCCACCATAGACCTTTTCGCATCGGCATGTAAAAGTAAACGCAATAAATAGTATCGTAATAGCTATTTAGGTAATACATTGGGTAGGCTTTACAGAATATTGCTATGTTTTGTGTACGAGGCACAGACGTGCAAAAAATGAACAATATTTGAAAGAGATTTGGCCAACATGATAGAATTTGAAGCAAAAAGTAAATATGGTAATTGTGTTTCTTTTTTTTCTCTTTTCATATTCTTTTGGTGAATATTTTGCCCTTGACACAATCGTGGAAACAATATTTCGATGGTAAAATATATTTTCATTTAGTGCCCACCATCGTGGTAGATATTCTCTTAACGCATTTGTACGCTCAGTAAAAGAGTTACTTGCAAACAAAAATAATTTTACTGCGGACAGAAATGTAACTTATTAAGGACTATAATAAAAGACATTTTCAACCAGCGACATTTCACAACATTAAAAATAACGAATTTTTGGATCGACAGAATTGGAACCAAGTACAAGAATTGGTAATGTTCAGTTAATTGGAAGATGTATTTTGTACCCTAGAAAATGTGACAGAAAAAGCTATAGTATATTTATTGTATGTAAAAGACTTGGTCTGTCTTGACCATCATTTAGCTAAAAAAATAAAAATCGACCTAAAATGCTGTTTACTAGATTTCGAATATAGTCACTAGCTATTTTGTATTATTTTTAAATATTTTAAATATTTTGTTGTTTTAAACAACTTTTACCTTTGATAAACTTATTCGTTTCTCTTGTTCGTTTCATCGACTTAAGTATAATAAAAATAAAAAAATACAGAACACAGAAATGACCCTTAAATCTTCAAAGGTCGTTGGCGAACAAAAGTTTGTCCCCACTTTGGTATCCGAAGGTTATATAAATATTTAACTTCGCTTCTTATGTTACACAATTACCAAGCACAAGTTATAAAAACTAAGGGTAAGGGATCCCCTTAACCTTAAGTTCAAATAAAGCTAAATTTACAACTATTTTGCACATATAGAATGGAAGCAAGTAGGAGTTTAATAGGAAAGAAAAATTTTAAAAAGGAAAAAATGGTGTCTTAAAAAATATGAGTATAAGCAGTTATTAAACAGAAGAAAAATTTAGTACAGATAGATGTCTTATAAAATCATAAACATAAAATTTTTAATATAAAGCTTTTATACCTAGAATTATAGGTCGTAACATTTTGTTATTGTATATTTTAAAATTATTTAAACCCCCATTGATTTTTGTATTAATTGCTTTGTTATGTTTTAAATAATGCTTACTGCTTTTTTACTTTTAAGCTCTCAAAAAAAAAATATTTAATAGGGAATATATATATATATATATATATATATATATATATATATATATATATATATATATATATATATATATATATATATATATATATATATATATATATATATATATATATATATATATATATATATATATATATATATATATATATATATATATATATATATATATATATATATATATATATATATATATATATATATATATATATATATCATATATATATATATATATATATATGATATCATATATATATATATATATATATATATATATATATATATATATATATATATATATATTATATATATATATATATATATATATATATATATATATATATATATATATAAAGTATGTCCGGGATGCGGTTAACAAGAGGACAAATGGACAAAAATTGAAAGATACAGACAAAAAGGTCATTCTTAATAAAAAATTCTGCTTTTTAAAAAATTTGAACAACAATGAGAACATAGATTGTTATCATACAGGACGTCTCAAAAATGCAAAAACATAAAATCGAACAGGAGCAAACAGTCATTATGATAATGCCCGCTTATAATGCCCTAATGCGCTAATATGGAAATTTTATTGCTTATCCAATTTTATTTCTCTCACAATAAAGATCAAGTTTATACAAAAATAATTTTTGCTTTAAACAATACTAAAAATTAAACTTTATTTCCAAAATAAAAATTACAATTTTGAAATGTCCCTGAATGTAGCTGATCCCACTATAGAATGGTCGGTGTTTTTTGTGATGGTAGCAGCGGTGGTAGCACTAACGCTATTTTGTATAGAAGAACAGTCCATTAAAGAATTTTCAATAGTCGATACGGAATTAACCTCGGAATTAACTGAATTGGCAATCATTTTGGCTACTTTGTTTTTGGATGAAATACTTTCTTCTATATATCCTTAAGCTACTGAAGAGCTTTTCCATTTCCCATGTTGTTTTAAAGTTTCAAACGAAGCACCTACCTCAACAAGTAAAGTTGACGATGTGCGACGCAAACAGTGGCCGGTGTAAGCTTCTGCATTATCCAGTTTTAAAAATTTTGCGATCAATGTTGGGACGCTTCCATGGTATTTTTCCAATGGGTTGTACTGTACATCGACCCTTTCTATAGGTAAGAAAGAATCTTCGCTCCTTTATTCCAGGTGGTCTTAATGTTGTGTACTTTTTTATTAAATTTAAAGCGCCTAAATCTTCTTCAATGATAGTAAAATTTTTGAAGTCGAAGTTTTAGTTTCTGGTACCTTTATAACCAGGACTGTTCCTCTATCTTCAATGTCATCAATGGTCATTTTGACCAACTCATCTCGTCTTAAACCTCCAAAAACACCCATTACCAATATGACTTTGTGTACCAAGTAGATATTATCAGGAGCCTTCTTAATAAATTTTAATATTTGTTCTTCCAAAACTTTAGACTTCTTTGGGACGTATCCTTCCGACTTAACTTTTAAAAAAGATATGAGACGATGGTATTGCGAAATGTCTATATTTTCATAGACCATCAACGTAGACCTTAGGGTGGAATACTTGGTCCAGAGAGAGTTCGGACTGTATTTTTCCGGCTAAAAATAATAAAGTTTGTTAAACATATGTATTAAAATAAAATCAATAACTTACCAGTTCCTGGAAATATGCCATTAAAACGTTTTCGGTTATTTGAAGAATTGCGTTCGCATCTTTCCAAATACCAAATAGGCCATACTCCCGATCATACTGTTGCTTGATTTAACTGGCAAAAGATTTTCGGTCGCTTTTATGGCCTTTTCTCTTATATTTTGTGGAATTTCTTCCATTTTGAGCAAATCGTTAAATAAAAAATGCCAACTGACTAACTGACAGAAACATCAAAGTCAAACCTAACACCAGTCATTATCTACTTACGTATACAGGTACAGGTGCAACTTATTTTTTATATTGCGAATAAATAATGTAATTAGTCATTGAAAAACTCTTTTTTGGGTAAAACATAAAGCATTGTATGCACCACGGGCTTTACTGGACTATAATGCCCATCAGGTCGAAATCTTCAGGGCATTATAGTCCCAGTAACGCCCTTGATACATAAATAGCTATTATATAAGAATACGAGAAAAAATTCATTGTTGGTTTACAAGTTATTTAAAACGCAGAAAGCAATATGTTAAAATTGAAAAAAACATTAGTTCCTCAAAAATAATTTCTTGTGGAATACCACAAGGATCTACTTTGGGACCAGTTCTATTTTTAATATATATAAATTCCATGCCTCTATTAAAATTAAAGGGTACTATAAAATTATTTGCCGATGATACAACAATCGTATATTTTGCTAACAGTAATAGTGAAATTCAAGACAATATTAAATATGATTTAAACATTGTCTTGGATTGGTTACAATTTAATAAACTTACTTTAAATTTAAATAAATCGTCCTACATAATTATCAGCAAACAACAAATAAAAGATAAAATTCCTTATATATCATTTAAAAATAAAAAATAAATTATTTTACTAGTATAAAATTTTTAGGATTACATATTCATGAAAATTTAAGTTACAGAAAACATATATACTATCTTCGGAAGTAATTACACAAGTGCATCAAAATTCCCGATAATTTTTCATGAAAGCATGTTGTCTAAAAACTGCATGAGTTTATTTTCATATTTTGGCGAAAGAGCCCGACTCCGAAGAAGGGGGCTCTTTTAACAAAATATGAAAATAACCGAATGCAGTTTTTTACTGACAACATGCTTGAATGAAATATTATCAGGTTTACTTTGATGCACGAGTGTAATTCGGTAGAATATTTCTCGAGTAGAAGAAATAAAGTATTAGTACCTAAGTAAGTTTAAATTTTTTATTAAAACATTATATTAAAATTACATTACCTACATAAATATTATATGAAAATGAACAAAATAATATGAGACAAACTTGCAGAAACTAAAAATTGCATGGATTGCAGTTGGAAACACAGTTGTAAAAATTACTATTTTTGGAGTCTGCTTCACTACTTGTTGATGTATGTGAGTTTGTCATTGAATTAGAATTTAAAGAACTTATTGTAGGCACATTAGCTTTACTAGTTTCTGTATTAAGATTAGCTTTATCATTGTCTCTTATTTTTTCTACTATATTTGAATGGTATTCCTCATCCAGTTGAAGATATGGCTTTATGGACTTTGGGTTTGAATGTCCAGTAATTTTTATCAGCGTATTTTCTTCAATCCCTTGTTTTACTAATTTTGAAACCGCTGTTGCACGGAGTGAATGATTAGTGATTTTAACTTTTTCAGTCGCCAAACCTGACCTTTTTCCCTCCGTTGAGGTCCTGAGTGATCATGTTTTTTCCGACAGGGATGTTCTTGTACCACTTGCTCAATTTCCAGAAAGGATTAACAGTTAAGAAAAATCTCGGAATATTTATATATTTTCTCTTTTCCAAGAACTTTCTAAATAACCTTACTGGACACAAATCCGGGTTAACAATGTTTCTAACCAGCCACTTGGATTGAGCGCAAGGTTTATCCCCTCTTTGCGTTGTTTTTCCGAATATTGGATTGTATTCCATTCTACCAGTTTTTCCTCTACGTTATTAATGTCTTTTTTGAAATAGGAAGTAAAACATTTGACTCCCTCTCCTCCTCTCCATGCTAACTCATACGATAAAACAACTGCTTTCTTTTGGCATTTTGTGCTTCGCGGGCTGTTTTAAATTCCGTGTCAGTGAAAGGCTTAAATTTAATATTATATTTGTCCTGGTATTTTTCCATCAATAGTTTTGATGTTACATTCCAAATAGTTTTCACAGTAAAGTCTTTATAATCCTCACCATTTTTCTTTTTCATGTTGTAGGCCCAGTCAGTAAGAATATTTGCCAGTATCGGTATTGAAGTGTGTTCGTTTAAACTATAATTCCTTTCTTTAATGAAATCCTGAGACTGTCTCCATATATACTGATGGTTCATTAATGTATTTTTAGGTTTACTTTCGATTACTTTTTCATAAATTAAACTCAAAGAATCGTTTCCAAAACGCGACATTTCGACGACTTTTAAAATTCGATATAATATGCCAAAATGACAAATGTGCAATTTTAACAATCGTTACTATAGATACGGACCTATAGGAAAATTTTCGATACCCAGCGGGTCTTTTTCGGATCCTACCGGGCAATTTTCGGAAGTAATTATTCGAAAATGTCCCGCTTCATATGGGATTTCTAATATATGAGGGAAATATTCGAAATTATTTATCACCTTTAATACGAATTTTGTAAGATGCGGAATTATATACCCTTAAAATTGCTTAAAAATATTTATTATAGTTTAGTATACTCAAAATTACAATACTTAATTTCAGTATGGGGTTAAGCAAACCCAAAAATATTAACACCTTTAAAAAGACTTCAAAATAAAATTATTAAATGTATTCATAAATTACCATATCTTGAACCAACAATTAATTTGTACAAACCAAATAATTATTTTAATATTAATCATATATATATATATATATATATATATATATATATAAATTAAAAACATGTATATTCATTTATTCTCTGAAATTAAAAGAAAAAAATCAAATATCATACTTAAAAATATTAGTAACTTACATGGGCATAATACTAGACAAACAGTTTTTTTAGAAACAATTCAAATTAAAAGTAGTTTTGGAATGAGATCAATACTTCATAAAAGAATTAAAATGTACAATAATCAATTAGAATTAAAAAAAAATAAAAAAAATATCACTGTTTAAAATACATATAAAAAATATTTAAAATTAATTTAACTGTTTTATTAATGAGTTCTTGTTAAAGTTATATATTCTTATTTTTTTAAAGTTATATTCCCTGTAATAAACTGTATAGTTGGTTGGGAATTAAATAAATAAATTAAATTAAACTAAATTAAATTAAAAATGGGTACTTGCAAGATGTTTGATTTTTTGAAATTATTCATAAATTTAAATTTTCTTCAGTAAGTTCGGAATCAGGTTTAGAAGTTAATTTGGAGCAAGTTTTTTATTTATTATTTCACGTTAAGGCCTGGTACTTTCATTAACGGATAACTTTATTGTCCGGATAATTTCCATGGTTACAATTGTCACAACAATTGTTATTATGGAAATTATCTGGAAAATAGTTTTATCCGTTAATGAAAGTACCAGACCTAAAAGGCCAAAATATGACTGTTTTCTCTTGACTAGCACGCAGGCGACCCCTAATTCTCGGAACCGAAGAGGAATTTACATGCCAATGGCCTTTTCTACGTCAAAACAACGAGTTTTGTGTCACTTTTTTTATAAGCCTTTGTTCAAAACAGATCATGTACCGAATTTCGAAACCGTAATAAAAAAAGAGTGCTAGTGTCAAGTGCAGTGCAAAGACAAACTTTAGGCTCGGAGAAATTTTCTGTTTGACCCAATTGCCTTGCACTCAACCCATTTTCAATTACCCGTACTTCTTTTGCCATATTCGCAGAAGGAAACAACAAAAACAAACCCAATTTCATAAAACAATTCCCGTTTCTATTTTTGACAAAAAACATAATTTGTCACCGATATCCAAACCAATATTACACATAAAAAATCACAAATTTTACCTCAAATGCAGCCACTATAATTTTCCAACCAGATGCCCGAACTTTTAGTCGCCATCAGCCACATACACCTTTCTTGTAAAATCGAGCCAGAAGCATTTACTATTACTTTCACGCACTCTCACATCAATTAGCAATTACACACTCGCCAACCAGAACTGCTTTAACTTCCAAACCTGGTCAGTTACCATAACTTTTATTGCCGAAATTTTCTAAGTTGAACGATAAAGTAAAATTACCTGCCGCCGCCATAATTTTTAATTCCAACCAGTGACCCTAAATTATACGAAATCCGGTAACTACTATAACTTCTATATCAAACCCATACTTTTATTAAGCAAAAGTATGAAGAATTGCCACTTTCACCACCATACGATAGTCTCCATCCGAGGAGAAGCTACTATAACTTTTCCCGTCGATAAATCACACTTACTTTTAGACCCAGAGGGTGTTACTATTACTTTTGTTCTGAGTCAGTTACGCATATTTTATTTGGTAAAAGTACAAAGAACTGCTACTTTTACCACCACCCAAGGTGAAGCTACCATAACTTTTCCCGTCGATCAATTACACCCACTTTTGGATCCAGTACCTGTAACGATGCCTCGCATCATTACACGTCAGTTTGCATCCTAAGAGAAGCTACAATTACTTCTCCTGTCGATCAGTTACACTTACTTTTGGAGCCTTTGCCAGTTACTTTTACTTCGGGCCTACTTATATTTAGTAAAAGTATAAAAAATTGCAATTTTTACAACTTTTTTCGTCGTACAGGTACACCCACTTTTGAAGCCAGAAATTGGTACTTCAACTTTTATTCCAAGTCAGTCACACATACTTTCACCTACAAAAGGTATAAAAACCGGAGGGCGGCTACCATTACTTTTTACACCTTCCAATAATTACGCTTACTTTGGAGCTGGCGGCAGATACTATAACTTTTATCCCGAACTAGTTACTCATAATTTTATTCTGTTAAAGTATTAGGCATTCCCTTTCCTTGGCTGGCGTATGCAGTGGCTCTCCTAATACAACAGACAAACAAAATACTATAACTACATAAGAGAAGAACCT
This sequence comes from Listronotus oregonensis, assembly GCA_019359885.1. NCBI lineage: Eukaryota > Metazoa > Arthropoda > Insecta > Coleoptera > Curculionidae > Listronotus > Listronotus oregonensis. Next base: position 23,353 of record JAHBCN010008558.1, on the reverse strand, counting down.
AACCCCCCGCCATTCTGTCCAAGTACCTACTTAAGCCCGAAGATCTATCCCAAATAATCAAATCCTTACCGATTAACAAAGCACCTAAAGAGGATCGAGCCACCAATTTATAACTTAAGAATTTGCCGAGAAAAGCTTTTATCCTAATATTAAACATAGTAAAGTTAAAAAAAGATCCACGGTTGTCAGAATCATATCGCCAAATTGCATTGCTGAATGCACCTTATAAGTAAGAAAGCTTCCAATTCAAGGACAGAATGCCTCAGGAACAGTTTGGCTTTAGAGCTGGACTTATTATATTATTCCTAAACTTGCCTCCAAGTATTTTATACCCGCTGTATTAACTTTTTTCGACAATGTCTGCAATAAGTTATTTTACTTTTTTTTAAGAAGATTAGTTATATTACTTTTAGCTTCTTTTTGCTAAGGTATATATTTTTTCTGAGATTTCGAGACCTTTATACTTCCATAAAAATATTTTCCGGGACAAATGGGAAAAATCCTTTTGGTCCTTGTCAAAAAGATTGGTAGAAATTTTGAAATAATTGTTTTATACTCCTAACTTCCGAAAACAAAATTATTTAAACCTCTAAAGGGACGTCTTTGTCCTTATTAAACAAATTGCTACTAAGTCCACTCTGGATCTTTCTGTTTTTATTTTATTTTCTGTTGTTTATAAAATGTCAGAAATAATATTAAAGTCAAGAATATCAAGTGCATCTCTTCTTCATCATCTTGATAGAACATCTTACGCCTTTTTCCGTATCCTTATGACAAGGTTATTTCTCCGGGATGTTGGGAAGACTGCATGTGTCCAAGTTATCCCACAGACAGGATCTAAAACTTTTCCTTTTATTTATAGACACTTATCTTATTTCTTAGGTACAAAGTAAACTTTTCGCTTTGTCCGCGAAATTATTCTTTATTTGTACAGAATGGGAAATTTGCTGTCTGCAAGGGTATTATTTTCCTTTAAACCTCTATTTTTAAGTCTCTTATAAAAAACCGTCTTTTATTTTTTTAACACACCCACGATACCTTAGCTGTTAGAAAGCAAGCGTTCGTGAACTGTTCCAAAATAAGGAAAACAAACAAACTTTGTAGCACTTTTAACTTTCGGATTTATTTTTATGGGAGTTATTATATTTTATAAAGGTTGCGTACTTAACACGATATACACTGGCAGACAAAATTAACCAGACAACCCGATGGGAACGGCCAATGAGCTAACATCATAAATAGAGAAAGCATTTTATTCATAAATGCAATCGAGAGCTGCGGCCAACATGTTTTTGTTTATTATTGGCGATAGAATGGTAATGGAATTGTACTTACTTGTGAAACGATAATCCAGGAATCATATCCGTCACTTTACACACTTGGCACTGCCTTACCATTTTAATTTATTAAAAGTACTTACACAAGACAGAAATTTCTACAATTGTCACAAAAATTAGAAAAACAACAAAAAACACTTACACTAAAACGCCATATTGAATGTGTCATCTGTCGAGCGAAGCCATGGATTTTAGAGAGGTAAAGGATCACCCATTCTGTGTTACAAAAATGGCCCTCCAGTTGCAGATTGCGTTGTGTTCCAGAGTGCCGTTTTTAAACTGTACTTTATATATTGCTGTCAAGGTTATTGGTTCTCATTGGTTTCCTAAGCAACATCAGCGCCTCCTAGTGAGGGTCACTTTTTGAGCAAGCTGAAGGTGGTGGAAGTACGCTTCTACGAAAAATCGCGCCTTTATTAGTAGCTGTCCAAAAACAAAATAGTATTTTTTCACAGTTTAAAATACAATAGTAGAGCTTATTTTGATGTAATTTTAGGAATAAATTAAGTAAAATTTATTCATAATATACTATCAAGCAAATGAAACAGAAAGATACTTGGCAGCCACGCTTTACGACAAAATAGTATCTGTAGTAACCATTTTCCCGGGTTTTGGCGGATTTTATTGTTTTGAGTACAAAGGTTCATTCATCGCTAGGCAGAACCTTAGAATGTGCGTTTATGATGGAACGCTTATGCCAAATAGTTATGTCTTTAAGAATACAAATAATAATATGATTGAAAAAAGTGCATAAAAATATCGTAGGAAGACACGTTATTCAGTAATCAAATTTTTATACAGGGTGCTCAGAAATTTAGAGTAAAATGCACCTTCTACTTATAGCCTGTATAGCAACAAATCTTGTCGAACTTTTTGCAGAATCGATATCAGTCGGGATAGATACCAATAAAGGTACCTACAACTTAACAAAAAATTATCGAAATTAATGCAAATGTTAAAAAGTTATTTAGAATTAAATTTGAAGAACATTTTGTAATAATTAACTATTTTCAAAACCAAAAAAAATATATATATATATACTTTTTATTTATCTGTATGACCGTCCCCGAATAATTACCGTAGGTGTCGGGTTTTTGGATGTTTAACCCATTTTATTTCCCATTTTCGTCTAAGCTGTCCAAGCATTAAAACATGCAGACAATGCATTTCACAAAAATTTTAAACATTGTGAAAGTGTCATCACGGACGTTATACAAATAACTACCACCCCCGAACTACCCCCATCTGTGTAATATCATCCAGACGGGACTTACAGTTTAACGTGGGTTACAAACCACTGCCAATGGCACACGGTGTTTAGTGGCGATCATCCATTAAGTTTAGGTTTAAAATGAGTGGAGTTTTTGCACCCTCCACTGCGACAAGTGGGTCTATTGTGGCTCACACCTTTTTATATTTCTCCCAATAGGATCAGACTTCTAATGAATCCGATATCAGATTGGGAGAGAGTTCTAACATCTCCTCTTACTCGTGTCGCTACCGGACACGAGCACAATATGTGTTCTAGTGTCCCTGTCTCCTGGAGAGTATGACGAGCAGACGATTAGATCCGTCATGCCCTCCTCTTCCGGTCTAGTGACGTGGGTAGCTACCAGGTCCTTGTTATATGAACCGGATGTTTCTTCTGAGGCCGCATCTCCGGCCTTACCCTATAAAAACGGTTCTATCCGCTTTCTGTTTAAAGGCAGATAACCCTGTTCCGTACAAAGGCGGTTCTGTCCGCCGTCTGTTTGGATTCAGGGATCCCTTCCTAAGCACCTGTTTGTTCGGGTTGAATTAGCCCTTCCCCGTGAAACAGGCGCCGGTGACTTCAGGGGCACCTTTTGAAACGGATTCACACGTTTCAGTTGACGCACCTTTGTCTGCTGGTGACCTTGGGGGCACCTCTCAAAACGGATTTATCCGTTTCGGTCAGCGCACCTTTGTCACTTTTTTCCTGTGAAAGCGGTTCTGTCCGCTTTCCGTTTGAAGCTAGGGAAGTAATAGTCCACCACGGCAGAGCCCCGCATTACCGCAGTAAAGCTAGATACTCTGAGAGGTCGCAATGTATCTAAGAGGCACCGTTGGAGACACCTGTTTAAGGCACAGTATGTCATTCACTCATCAGCACGGTATGCTAATACCTTGAATTAAGCCTAGTGTTTATCTTAGCTTCGGATCCCGTTTCCTTCGCTAGCCAAAAGAGTTGCCGATAACCAGCAACTCTAGCGCATGTTCCAAAAGATCCTATTGGGCCCAGCCACAACAACGATGTTTGAACACATTATCCATTACTAACCGTGCTCGGCTTATTTGAGAAGAATGGCCCTTACAAACACCCCACTGGGTGCATTTAGCAATGGAGATGGGCCATAGTGGTACCCATAGTACAGCCTGAAAAAGATCCACGGTTGTCTGGATCATATCGGCCCATTGCATTGCTAAATGCACCTAGTAAGGTGGTCGTAGGGGCCATTTTCTAAAATTAGAAAGCTTCCAATTCGAGGCCAGACTGCCTCAGGAACAGTTCGGTTTCAAAGCTGGACTGTTCTCTTGGTGTCCAATGTAATTTAAAATATTATAAATAAATGTAATATAGGACAAAATATTATCTTGCTAGGACTGGACACCATGGAACCATTCGATTCCGTTGAGCACAATAGCCAAATTTAGAAGCTCTTCTATATCCACAATTCAATATAAGTTCAAATAGATTTGTATTTCCTTCCCGGGCTTATGTAGCAGCTCTCATCCGGTTGTCTAGTTAATTTTGCCTACCCGTGTAGATTGTGTTTAGTACGCAGCCTTTATAAAATATAAACATCCATAAAAATATATTTGAAAGTAAAAAAATGCTATAAAGTTTGTTCTCCTTATTTTGGAAAGGTACGCAAAGACTTGCTTTCTAACTGCAAACGTATTGTGGATGTCTTAAGACATATATAAGACAGTTTATTAATGCTAGACTTACAAATAGAGGTTTAAAAGGAAAAAATTCTCCTGCAGGTAGCAAGTGTCCCATTCAGAACACTCAAAAAATAAATTCGCGGACAAGCGAAAAGTTTACTTTGTACACAGAGAAAAATATAAATATCTCTAAATAGAAAAAAGGGTTTAAGATCCTTTCTGTTGGATAACTTGGACACATGCAGTCTACCAACACTTGAAAAATGACCTTGATCTGGAAAATCCGAAAAATGCCCAAGACGTTCTATCAAGATGATTTTTTGTTATTAAGAGAAGAAGTTTTTGACTTTAATATTATTTGACAATTTATTTAAAAACAGAAAATTAAAAGATAACAAAAGGATTAAAAGTGGAATTAGTAGCAAATTGTTTAACAAAGACCTTAGACGTAAAAATAATTTTTTCCTTTAGTTAGGGGTAAAAAAGAAATATTTAAGAAGTACTTCCAATATTTTTGACAGGAACCAAAAATATTTTTGGCCGTTCGTTCTCCCATAATTTAAGGGAAAAAATGTATCTCGACACAAGGAAACTGAAAACTAATATAACCAATCCTCCCAAAAAACCTAAAAGAATCTATTGCAGACATTCGGAAAAGGGTAAGTACAACAGGTATAAAGTACTTAAAGGTAATTTTATGCCAAAGAATTCAATAATAAAAATAGTAATAATACCTAAGACAAACGTCAGTACATACGCCGCTAAAGAATAAAAGAACTTTCTACCCCAAAAAACGACATTCTTGGTTTGGATTTTGGAACTAATCTGAGATTTATTTAAAAATAAGTAACATTTTTATGACATAATGTATTATAAAGCAAAGTTTAAATGAAAGTTAAGCCTACAGTTATTTCTAAATGATATTGTACTTTGGTGGACGCCCAGGAGCACCAGTGGTACAAAGATTTAATTTAAGAACTTTACCATTAAAGTATTTTCATCTAAAAACTCCATTTTAATTCTTTAAGTTTAAAATTTTATTGAAAAGTAAAAAAAAACGGACATAATTAGAAGAAAAAGCAATAAAATTTAAATAAGAAGATAGAAGAAGAGAAAAAGAAAAGTAAAAAAAGAAAAACAAAAAGAAGATAAAAAAAAGTAACTCACACTCGGAAAAAAATATTTGGTACCAACACTATGTTTCTTTAACTGCCCTAAAAAATAAACTCGAATAAATTATTCTTTGTAAAACTACCTATTATACATAGATAATAAAGAATTATTTTTGCACAAAGAAAAAAGCTAGTTTTTGTTCCACATGATAATAAATTTAAAAGCTTCCTGTCTCAAATCACTAAAATACCTAAGTCATTTTGTCAAATTTAAGTCCAAATATCCCATCTTTCAAAGAAATAATAACATATTTATGACCTACTAACTGCAACACCTAATTTTTGTGTGATTTAGAACTTTACCCTTAGATAGTGCTTAAGGGAAGAGTATTTATGTTGGCTTAACAAAAATAAATATTGTGCAACTATGTTACTGAAAAACGAAATTCAAAGCGAAACACATTTATTTTACATTGAATTTGTACAGGGTGTCCCATTTTCGTCACTTTTATATCTCGAACGAACTCAAGGATTGAAATAACGCAACGCCAGTTTTGTTTTTGTTTTGTAATAAAATTATTCAAAAACATTGGTTTTTGTGTTAATATAGGCAACATCGATTTAAATATAAACATTTATTGATTTGACAATTTCAAGATCCGATTGCACCGGCACCAAGGTTGATTTGGACAGCTGCTGTATTCGTTTGATAAAAAATTATTTTAAGTCCGGTATTGTACGGCACTTTAATGTCATTTTATCTGTTTCTATAAGGTTGTATTATTCAATAACATGTTTTGTAAACTGACTCGATTAACAGCAATCGAATTAAGCATCTAAAGTGAATGACATATCTGTCTGTCACTTCCGATAATAAAGAAAAATAGTTTTCTGGCTTTAAAAATAATTTTCAACAATAAAGAATCATCGCTTTATAAAAATGTTCTTTATGGTGCAATGCCATAAACATTGAAAATATTATTATTTCCGGAGTGATATTATTACTAGCGGATGCGGAGAGCTCGCGAAAAGTATTCCCAAACACGAACGATTTACGACATCAGTCGAAGTCGGCCGAAGGTATTGATGGGAGAGGAATGGTTTTATTTTCAATTTGTAGGTATACTTTTAGTGATTTATTCGCCTAAAATATAATTGGGGAAAATAAAAAACCGCTTTAACTAACTAGAACTAACCATGACCGCCCCCTCTGGCCCCACGAGAATCAGCCAGAAAGGGCGATCATGGTTAGTTCTGGTTAGATAAAGGGGCTTTTTATTTTCTCCAATTATATTTCAGACGTGATAAATCACTAAAAGTGTACTTTTTTGTCAATTTGGCATGTTTTTATACGATTTCTGTGGGGTGGGTACAGTGAACACCGTATAATTCAAACATTTTTTGCCAAATTATTATTATAATTATTTTATTATCAAACATAGTTTATGACCAAGGGTGGTAATTAAGTTTATTACCCTTGGTTTATGACACTCGCTTTATTAATATGCTTATTGGATATATTTAGGTTTTTAATTTCTGATATAAGTATATTTTATGAAAAATCGATCCCAAATAAAAAATTGAATAAGTTATATAGCGAAGCGGTCCGTGCGTGAAAAAAGACTAAGTTAACACACTTTTTTGCATAAATAACTAGTTTTAATAACATTTTTTATTGGTGATGATTTGATAAAAGATGCACTCATTTAATTTTCTTATTTATTTATTTTTTTAACGAACACTGTAATACATTATTAATTGTTTGGGATTTTTCTATAATCTAACGTAATAAACAATATTGAGACGCCCGTTAGTAGGCAACTAACTACACAACAACAATCGCGCCAAGGCATTCGTGTCGAGTTCGGGACTTCTCGCGTCTGGGAATACTTTTCGCGAGCTCTCCGCATCCGCTAGTGATATTATTCAGTGTGTTTAATCAACGTTGCCGGTGCAGTGTGTTTGCAAGAACTCTCCCGCCTTGCGTCTTTGATTACACGGGTCACTTGTGAGTATCGAATAAGACTGTACCGTTAGACTCGGCTATGCAACGCTCATGATGCAGTCGGGAGAAAAAACCAGGTACTCAAATATGACCGAATGAATAGGTATTTGCTTTTTATGAATCAATTCTTTTATCGTCCCAAATTTGGTGATGTTATGTTGTAAAGGGTCAATAGGGAATATCATCTTAGTAAAGTTTTTACTTTTGTCTTGTCGTCTTAAGCACACACCCTAATTTTATTCTTTAAAATAACTTTAAATACTTAGCAACAAAAATTTACCTCCGTCAAGACGAAAAAAAAATTGACGTCCAATAAATATTTACTTACCCTATGTTGTTAATATTACCCAATATTTGCACCCTGGTGATGATGTGAGGAGATTGGAGTTTTGTCACTGGTCTTAAATAAATCCAACGAGGATAGTTCTTTTCACAAAAAAAAAATATATATATATTTGGTCAGATAAATGTCAAATCACAGGTTGCGGTTTTTTAATCGACATAATGAAGGGCTTTGGAACTTCACAAATCCCCACAGGGAACGGTCTGTTCCTTAACAATTGGGGTAAATATAAATTGTTTTTTTATATAAATTGGTGTATCGCTGTGTGAAAGCATATTTTATTGCAAAAAATTATCTGGAAATACTCCAATCAGACTTTTTTGATAACCTGGATAATGTTGCTTTAAATAAAGTTATAGAGATTTACTTTTAATAAGATGGCGCCCCTACCCCTAATGCTTTTTAAATAAAGGTGTATCTAAAAACTTACTTTATAAACCGTTGGATAGGAACACATGAACCTATAAGGTGGCCACCACGATCTCCGGATCTAACACCTCCAGAATTATATCTTTGGGGAGTGTTGGAAAATAAAATTAAAAAGAAGTCATCTTATCCCCTAAAAACTTGGTTAAACAATTTATTAGGCCTTTGCAGAACTAAAGCCATTACACGTCATAAATGCCTTAAAATTCATTCGTAAAAGATGTCAAGAGTGCATTGAAAACAGCGGAGGGGCTTTTGAACATTTGCGATGATCTCCGTTATTTTTACCCTCATTGTAAATCTTTTATTTTTCAAAGTTATTTAATTTACTTTCTTGTGTCCACTGTTTCTTCTACCCTGTGTATGTTAAAATATATTGTGTCATGTCTTTCCAGCTACAATGTCAACATAGTTTTGTTTTAATGATATTAATTTTTGTTTTATAGCCTACTGTATTTTAAATGAATAAAGTTTAAATAAATCGCATAAAAAACCAATATCATTTATAGTGTTATATTTTAAAAGGAAGAACTTAATATGCAATTTTTTTATATTGAAATATACAGGGTGTTCATTTAAAAAAATAAGGTAAGATAAAATATATTTTTTACCTTACCCCACATACTTATTCTAAAAAGGGGCAGATTATTCAACAATTATTATAATGAAACTTTTGCATAAAATATTTTTCTGTATTTCTTTTAAGTAAAAAAATAAAGAGTCATTTTAAACTGACAATTTTTTATTTTTTTCCCTTATCTCTTAAGCGAGCAAAAATTTTAAAATTTTAATTTTACCATTTTAAGTTTAATCCAAAAAGAGCACGCATATGACACCTATATTTCTTTTTTGATAGCACTAACAATTACGGAGATACTCTATAAAATTGTCGAAAATAGGACACCCTGTACGTACTAAATATTTAGGGATAATATCCAAAAATTAATTTAAATATTTTGTTTTTTATATATTTTTACTAATCTGTGAAGTACGTACTTTTAACGAAATATTTTACATGACAATAAAAAAAAATGTATTTAAAATTTATAAAAACTGTAAAAATGTAATCATTTCTATTTTGCTTAAAGCAAAATAACTGTTATATAGCAAATATTTTTTTGTGAACAATAAAATTGTGCCAGAAGATGACAGACAGTTAGGGTAAGACATACAATTGTTGGCATTTTGTTTAAAGTGATTTATTAAGCGTTCAAGTCGTATTTATTGCGATATCTTATTTAAATATAGAGCGACAACATTGTTGCTTCCTTCATTTAAATCGATTTTATGATATGACAACAGTGTAAATCCAAATTAGCCTCCATGTTGACACCTGTTTGGGGCCCGCCTAAAAACTTCATTTTGTTAGGAAAAACTTTAGCTTGGTGATGTAGAAAGTAAGAGATTTTTTAATTTTAATAACTAGTTTTAGTAGTGCTGTTTTATATAAATAATATGTACCCATATAATCTTCGTTTTAATCACGGTTTTAATGGCCTAACCTGATAATTAGACAAATTTACATGAGGGCCAAGTAGTGTAATAGCACTCTTTGGTGATTTTAATTGTTGGCCAGGGCGGCCAAAAACTGAATTATGATTTTAATATTTTTAGGGTCAGTTAGATAGTGTTTTTTAATTATTTGTTAGAATATTTAAACATTTTGTAGAAAAATAGAGATTTTTTCTTAGTTTTACGGTTATTGGCCTCCGGCCAATAACTTAAATATTTGTCAGCCAACAACTAAAAAACTTGCACTTTCCTTATAGATTCGCTTATGATGGCAGACAAATATAGGGAAGAGGATGTTCAAAATGCCCTCAAGGCCATCGATAATGGAATGGGCATTCGACAAGCTGCCAAACAATTTAAAGTTCCTCGCTCTATTTTACAATTTAGAAAAGCGACAAATTTGTGAAGACTGGTCATGGACCTGCTCCAGTACTGAATGAAACAGAAGAGTTGACCTTAGTATAATGGATTCTTGCTTGTCATGAAAAGGGATTTTTCCGCAGGAAGGAAGATGTTATGTTTTCTGTTAAACATTTTTTAGACCTGAATTCAACAAAAAATCCATTTAAAAACAATTTTTCGGACATTGGTTGGTATAATGCATTCCTAAAACGACATCCAAATTTATTAACTCGTATCGCGGAGTTTGTAACTAGTGCCAGCGCAAATATTTTTTCCGAAAACATTAAAAATTGGTTTACCGAAATCAAACGTTATTTAAAGGCAAAAGGATATTTTAATATTTTGGAAGATCCATCCAGAGTATTTAATGGGGAGAACACCAATTTTTGCTTGTCTCCCAAAAACTCAAAAGTTTTGGCTCCAAAAGGCTCTCGCAATGGATACGAAGTTAAATATGCTCTTTCAAAGGCTAATATTACGGTAATGTTACTGGAGTTGTTACACCGCCAATCCTTACAATAGGCTTCCTAATTATATAATAGAGTCGTTTTCAGAGGACTGGGGAACTGAAGCTACAGACACGGGCTGGATGAAGGCCGGAACTTTTTATGAGTATATATCCAAGGTAATTTACCCATATTTGGTGAAAACAAAAGGTAAATTTTCGGTAGTACTTTTCCTTGATGGACACAATACGCATTTAACTCTGCAGCTTAGCAACTTGTGTAGTGAACTTCAAATTATTCTCGTATGTCTCTATCCCAATGCTACGCGCTTACTCCAACCCGCAGACTGACCGTAGCTGCATTTCAACCACTAAAAGCGGGATGGAAACGAGCAGTCAGTGAGTGGAGGAGAGAGAATCCCATTGACTCTCTCACTAAAGATAAGTTTGCTTCAGAAGGCAATTGCCACATCATATAATCCTACTGAGATTATGAATGGATTTAGAGTTTGTAGCATCTATCCGTGGAATAAAAAGGCTATAGACTTTTCTAAATGCCTTAGTCGAGAATGTAGCTTACAAAGTAATGAGCAAAAAAAGATTTGGCAGTATCACACAATAAACACGAAAGCAAATTATATTTTGAGAAGTTTCTGGATATTTTAGGGAAGAAAAACTCAAAGAACTTAATACTGCAGACGGTGACAATGACGACTCTGGCAAGGAAAATGCCATTTTTCAGAAACTTTTAAAAGAATTTAAGACTGATGGAAATGAAAAACCAGGCACTAAAATCAATCAGAAGAAAACTCGCATTTATGTTGCTTACGACTTCATAATTAAATATGCTTTCCTTAAACCTGGTGAGGATTACTGCCAAATCTGGAAGAAGAAGAAGATATCCCCATGGTCCTAGCAGAAGAAGGTCTTCCGGAGGTAACTTTGAAAAATGATCAAGTTCAGAATAACAAATCGTTACTGAACAAACCAATGTTATCTGAACAACAACCCAGCAATACAAATGATACTCAAATTATAAAAGATATCTTACAGTGGCCACTAACGCCCCAAAGAAAGGGAAAAAGGCCAACTGAGCGTGACCCATTCGTGCTAACTTCCACTCAGTGGCAAAAAAATTAAAACTGATCGAGCTGAACAAAAAATGGAAAAAGAAAGTGCAAAAGAAAAAATAAAACAAGAAAGACCTGCCAAAAAATAAAAATGAAAAATAAAGGCAGCTTAGAAAGATTTACTCAAGAAAGATCGTACGAAAGTACTAAAATATTTATTAAGGACTTAAATTTGCTTTTAAAAGGTTTATTTTTTGCAAGAAAAATAATTTCGTTACTGCAAGTATTTCTATGTTACCTAGCAAACTATAGTCATACGAATCTCAGAATTTTACCTAAGAATTGGTTTAGGCTAATCTAGTTCTTGTATTGTTTGATTTTAGTTCTTAGTATTAAAAATTGTTTTAAACCACTGTAAGTACTGAGTACTGTATATTTTTAAAAAATTAAGTTTAAATCGTTTAAATTCTATCAGAACAATAGCGACCAATAACTGCATTATAGGTTGTCAACAATTATCTTAAAGGGCCAATAACTATGATATTTGGAAAAGTTATCTATTTATTAAATATTTGCAAAATATATTTATTCTATTGAGTTACAAATAAACAATACTTAAAGTGTGATATTTAGGCATTTATTTGACATATATACTTTATTTATTTTAACATTAGATGGATTTTAACACATTTTTATGTAAGTGAAATTCTTAAGAGGCAAACTACTATATGTCTTACTCTATAGTTTTATTATTTTTTTATATAAAAAGATTATTAATTTTACTAGTCTTATGCTGCCTGTATTAGTTATAACAGTTCATATTACATTTAATTTTTCCAATACAGATTTTTTTTTATTAGCACGTATTAATTATTAAGAATATTACTAGGAATTAAAGCTATAGTCAAAATGCTGTATAAAACCAAATGGACCACATAAAAAATACAAGTAGTTTATCAGCAATACATTAAATACAATTTGAATTTACAGCACATAAAAGTGATTAAGAACTGAACATTTATTAGATTACTTAGTATTCATTGAATGTTTCACTTGTCACGCATTCCGAAGGGTATTGAGAGCTGCAAGGTTTAAGGGATTTTAAATTCGCTTTAGATTCTTAAGTTTTAATGCAAAATGTGTTCATTTTACTTGCTTTAAACCTCTTAATGTGATTAAAATATCTAAGAATATACAGTGGCGTACTTAAAAAAATATAGTTGTTTTAATTTTTAAGATATTATCAAAACTAATATTTGTTTAAATGGGAGACCCAGTATCTGAGTATCTCAAAAAGAACCCTTTTCCAAACTGGGTCCCTGGTGTACACGAATGGTTTTTATTGCAGTGTGTAGTACTAGCTGAGTAAAACAAGAACAAAAATATTATAACGTGTAGTATGAACGTGTGGGCGAAGTAAGATGTAGGTAATTAAAGCTCGTCAGAAAAGACTCGCAATCGGAGCTTTTAAACATTACAAAAATTTTTTCTATATTTTCGCTTGGTGTCTTAATACGTTTTTCTTGGTGTTTTGTATAATCTAGAAACCAAATGACTTTTACACAGCATCCAATTGTACATGTACATGTACAATAGTATCTTTTTCTGTGGGTGCTTCTCACTATACTACCCTTCTATCAGTGCCTTTTTTAATCAGAGCGGGCCCTAGGCCACATAATTTTTTTGCCCCCCCACATTACATTTAGAAAAAATATAATACCTATGTATATACATATATTTGTGTGGATACATAGATATTTATAATTTGTTTGTGTTTATAGGCAACGTCGGAACGCATTAATAAATAAGACAAAAAGAAAAAACTTAATTATATTTTTATAAATTTAAACTGGTTATAATGTATTCTTTATTGCTATTAAAGTTATGATATTGAATAATTGCACAATAGTATGTGTATAAGATTAATAGCTAAAAAAATAAACTTAACAACACAAAACTAAACAATTTCATATATATATATATATATATATATATATATATATATATATATATATATATATATATATATATATATATATATATATATATATATATATATATATATTATATATATACCATTTAAATATTGTGTTTTCGAATTTTTGCATCTGCAAACTGATTAATTAATCTGCTTTCCACATTCAAAAGGGCTAATGAAGAAAAATTTTCTTGAGACAGAGAATTCCTTAAATATTTTTTTACCCTTTTTAAAGTTGAAAAGGATTTTTCACCAGAAGCATTGCTTATTGAAATTGATAGATACATTCGAAGAAGAATCTCTACATTAGAAAATGTTGATATAATATTTGAATTTATTATAAACTCCAGCATATTTCTAGGGTTTTTCGGTATCTTACTATTGTGGCAAAGCTGGTTAAATGGAATAAGTTCGTCATGTATTTCGTTTATGTCAATATCGTCTTTATAGAGTTTTTTGATAAAATTTACTTTTTCCTTAAATATTTCATCTGAGAATAAATCTGTAAATAATATACTGAATATATTATTTACAGAACTAGAAAACTCCCTTCTTTTCCTTAATTCGGTGAGAAGCATATCACAAATGGAAAGAAAACTGTTTTCACTCCCTTTAAGGTGGCCGTTTCGCCATGTTAAATCTCCATAAGAACATTACTGTCTTTTAGACCACACGACTCTAAAACTTGGCAAAATAAATAAAGGATCACCTTATATTTACACAAATAAGACGTGTATCTTTCTCGTAAAGACATATAATGAAAAAAAAACTAAGTTTTAATGCTTTAAAAACAAGGTTGAAAACCACTTAAGAATTGAGTTGGATTTTTCGGTAGTTAAACTTAAATATTTTCGGTATAAGACATTTATTTCGCATTATAACTCTTTACTGTGATTTATAGACATTTAGTAGTAACCAAGTAACAAAAATAATATTTTTTATTATGCCTTTTTTCATATTTGTGGCTCTTTTTATTGTAAATTTTAATTGTTTATCCCATATTCGATGTATTTAGAACGGAGCGGATTAAAGGATAGCTTAATTCAAATAACGTACACTTCAAAGGACAGAAGACTGCGTGTTACTAGGTGAGAGTAAAACATAGCGACTTAAAAGGAATCTGCCCGAAAACAACTTTTCAGAACTTCAGGTATTTTTAAGTAGATGGTGCAGTTTAATAAAACGTCGAGGTCGGTAGACAGGCCCGTACTAGTAAGATTTGTCGCTTAATTTAGTTTGCGTCATTATTTGTTATTTAACACTTTCAAACAAATACCTTTTAAAGGCAGCCTTGCTGGTCGCCTATGCGAACAAGTGTGCCGATATTGTTATTGAAAAAAAAAACGATTTCCAGCGGCGTCCGTTATGTACCTGTATCTTCGTAGGGGAGGATCGTAGGAAAAAAATTATGGGAACTTGTAAATTTAATGCTCGGCCGACGGTCAGCGCGAACTTGGCTATATAAATAAAAATGTATGCCATACGCGAATAGCAGTCTATTAGCTTTACAGTGAAGTTGATCATGCAATTTTATTGACATAGCTACGTTCGACTGAGCGCTGACCCAAGCACTAAAAGAAAAAACCGTGGGTAAACCCCATACTTACTCAGTGTATTTCTATCATTTATTATCTTCACTCAGTGTGCAAATTTATTGCACGGTTTATGTACGGTTAGACATATTGTTTCGACCTTCGAGTGTATACCTACAGCACCCTTAAGTAGTATTCCCTTGGCAGTGCGAACAATCGTGCGAGAGAGGAAGAAGAATCACCTTTTTCCCTGCTCCAATGTGCTATTGGTTGGAACCTTCTCATCAGCTTATCATCACGTTGAAGTGAGAGAGAAAGGTTATAGCGTGATTTTTCTTCCACTATCGCAGTGAGGCACGTCAAGGCTGCCTCTAGTAGGTATATGCTTGAGGGTTTCTACACAACTTTTATAAACTTTAATAGGCTTTATTTGTTAACGGTTTTTAGTCAATGGCATCAGCTATTATTATAAGTACGTTTAATTAATGTTCATTACACGAAGCAAATTTCTTAGTTCAAAAATATCAAAAATTCGGATTACTCAGTTAATAAGGCTAATTCTGTTTAAAGCGTAGTTTTACATAATTTCATATAACTTAGTTATTTCAGTATTTAAGTCTGACATTTAACTTTTGCATTTTTAACATATTTTGGGTAATAAGATCAATATACAAATAAACAATAAAATATGATAAACTCAGTTTTTTATTTACAAAACACATACAAAAATGTTTTCAATTTATTTTACATATGTCCCACGATCGACAAACTGCGGCGATTTCTTGAAAAGTGGGTTTTGGAAATTTTGAAGATTTACTAACGTCGGTGGGAGCAAGTTGGCTAAAATATTTTCAGGGTGGTGGCAGTTATACCAGAAGTAGGTGTCAACTTGCTTAATTTAAATAAAACACCCCATGAGTAGAACGTAAATCTGCTATGTGGGCCATCCAGATATTTTAACCTGGGCCCTAAATTTTTTTTTTAATTTTCAATTTTCCAATTTCTACCTGAAATAACTTTTTAAAAAATAATGAAACTGCCAATATTTTTATTTCATTTTAATCTAAGCTAATACTAGAATCATACAACTGAATAATTGGGGCCCATGACAGCTACAAAGAAAAATATGGGCCCTCAAACCACAAAAAGAGGTAAACAATAAACCTAAGAGCCAACTTTAAATTGCATTAAAAAAATAAACTAGAAATGATCGAGTATTTCTAATTAGTCAAAAACATATTCAATTCATGCCCTTTCGAACAATATGCAATAACCACAATTTGCTTAAAAACAGCAAGAGTTATTTGTCAACTTTATCAAGATGGGCATTTTTTTGAAATACCTCTATGGTTTAAGGACCCGTATTTTCCTTTGTGACTGTCATGGGCCCCAATCATTGAAATTGTATGATTCTAGTATTAGTCTAGATTAAAATAAAATAAAAATGTTGTCAGTTTCATGATTTTTCAAAAAGTTATTTTAGTTCGAAGTCAGAAAATTAAAAATAAAATAAAAATTAACAAAAAATTCCTAGGGCCAATTTCAAAATATCTAAGTGGACCACATAGCAGATGGCCCCACCTATCTCAGATTTATGTATGTTTACTCATGAGCCGAACACCTTGTATATTGTTTCATTTTTAGATTCTACACAAGATTTCATGCATCATGTCCTCTACCTAAATCTAAACGTTTTTGACATATTTAAGTTTTGTACACAAATTTTTGCTATCAGAAAGCCGTTATTTAATCTGACTTTGATTTATTGTTAAAAAGAACCTACTTTAATAATTTTTTAAAAATATTTTAATAGCTTATTATATGTGTTTAAAAAACAAGATTGAAAATAAAATAAAAAACTAACTAGAAAAAATTTTTCTTAATGCTATCTTATTTAGCATTAAAATAAGGGCAAGTTTTTATAAGGATGCCTATTCCGAAAATGTTAAGTTTTTGGTAAATTATTACATAGTTTAATATTTTTATATGACGATTGCTGATTTGATGTTTAGTTATACTCCTATTTGGTTAAAATATTTTACTCTTAGTTGGGTTATGACGGTGACATTTATATAGGGATTGTTTTTTAACGCTATTATAGTGAGCTCCGAGTATTATGGAATCGCCATGAAAAATATTGAAGTGGCAATATATTGAATCCAAAAATGTTCGTAATGGACAAACTTACACAAACTTGCAAATATAAGATAAAATATAGATAAAATTATAAAATTCGGGGGTTTCCCTTAAGAAAAAAGATTTTTGGCAATTTTTAATCTTATTTCTTGAACACCCTTTGTAATAAGTTATTAGAATACTGTAAAATCTCCTTGAATTAAGGCATGTTAATTAACATCAGTTTTGATGTAAAAACTTAAATATGTCAAAAACGCTTAGATTTAGGTATAACATATTATAATGAAATTTACCTAAAATCTTGTGTAGGAATCTAAAGATAAAATAATATATAGGGAGTTTTATTTAAAATCAGCTAGTTTACACCTACTTTTGGTATAATCGGAAGTGTCAGCAACTTGAAAATATTTTAGCCGAGTTGTCGCTATCGACGTTAGTAAACCTTTAAATTTTTAAAGCTTGCCTGTTAATCGGTGCAGTTCGTTGTGGGACACCCACAAAACTATTTACTTTTAAGTTTTATTTTTGATATAACCAATTACAAAATGTGTCATCTTTTAAGCGAACTGAAGCTAGTCTTAAAGAGGATTGTTCTCTTTTCGTGGATTATGTTTGCTCATAAAACTCTCAGTTTGGATTTTAACTCTCGATAGTAATGGTGGTATCTTGAAACAGTGCAACTTATTTAGGTATGTGGATATCCTGAATTATCTTAACCCTTTTTTGTCATAGTCATTTCAGCACATAAACCTCCTGGCCTTTTAACAGATTCTGTTTTATAACTGGTACTTGGTTGTATATCCTAAAATATCAAAGATGAATAATATTAGTATTGACCTATGTACAGGGTTTTCTGTATATTTTATATAGTTTACTAGCTTTTCGCCCGCGTGGATTAAACGATTTTGGCTTTTCTTGTTATTTTTCCGTCTAGCAAAAAAAACTTATATATTCCATACATGGAAGAATATTCTTAGTCTAGCCTTTTGCCAAATTTTATCTTGACGAGTCAAGGATAAAAAATGAATGAGTGATCATGATTTTATTTGATTTTTTTTTTTTTCAAATTAAACCCCCTATAATTTTTTAATGATTATGACAAATATTATCTCTAATGACTAGATGTATTTGTTTAATAAAATAAAAAAATAAATAAAAAAATTGTAATTGTATTGTATTAAATTGTTATATTTTTCTTTAATAGGCACTTTATTCCGCTTTGGTTTGTAGAATAACATATTATTTAAATATTAAGTTTTATAGATAATATAAAACAAATTTAGATTAATAACTACTCAAAAACATCACACACATCTACATGTTTTTAAAGTGTACTCAAGGGCGGATTGGGAAAATTCTTATGGGGGGGGGGCGGCCTTAGGCAGAATAACCAAGGTTTTGGGGGTATTCATATTGAAATACTCCCCAATGTTAAGCAACCATATAATAAGTTTCTAATTAACATAACAACAGTTATGTTCTTCCATTTTTAACTCGTTTGTTTTTTTTCCTTTTTTTTAGATGACGGGGGGGAGCAATCACCCCATTCGCCCCTCTCTGAATCCGCCTTTGAGTCTACTAGTAAGCTTTAAATACACAAAAACACGTACCAACACCTACCAATAGTGGTACAGCTGTAAGGTGGCAAACGAGATTTTACTTAACAACCACAGACATTGTATATCCGGTAAACATTTTTGGAATCAAATCAAAACTAATTAAGCAAGCCTTATGTCATTCTCAACATCTAAAAGAAAATAAAATAATAAGTAAATAATATTTTTTGCATAAATATAATTAAAGAGGTGAAATAGCAATGGTACTTCATACATTTTTATGGCATGGAAAAAGTATTTGTAAGAAATTTTGGTAATGAAATAAAAAATTAATAATTGTAATAGGATCTATGGAGAGAATTATGTCATTTATTCATCATATATCCTATTCACCATGATAACTTTACGTAATGCTAGTATATTAACTTATCCGTAACAATTTGTGTCAATTTTTTTTATGAAATATACATAAATATAGGTAAATATAGAGAAATTTAACCAGTCAAGTAAAAACCTTTCAACAGAAAAAACATATGTACTGGGGCTTTAACAATTATTGCATAATTCTGTGCTAAAATGAATTAAAATATCTCTTTGTCAAACCTAAATATTTTTAAACCAATTATTGGCCAGTTTAAGGGTGGTTTAAGGTCAAACCATAAACTTGAATTTCGTTTGTGCTGCTGTTGCATTTTAGACTTGGCCGGCAGTGAAACGGCAACGACAATGAAATGTCAAGTTTAAAAATTGGCAGTTACTTTTGAAAGTTGTATCCGCGATGAAATATAATTTAAAAAAAAAAAAAAATAATGTGAATTACATTTGTACTTACCTTTTGTCATCTTTGGGTATAAAATTCCCTAACCAGGCCTAAACTCTTTGAGTCATTTTAGTTTTGTATTTCCTTATAACCACTTTTACATCGTCTTTTAATGCCTTTACAGTTCATAGAACACAAAACGTAACAACAAAATGCACCAATTACATTCCATAAATATTTACACCTTTAACTAAACAAAGAATTTTTAAAATATAAACAAAACTGTCGTTATTCGGAATGGCCATTTGAAATTCAGAACACCAAGATTTGTTATCCTATATTCTAATAGGTACATTCGAATCTCAAGAGCCAGGTATTGCATCCTCTTTATCATTCCATAATGTAAACAAAGACAAATAGATGTGACGAGCATCACAAAGTAAAAAAAGGGCAAAGGATGATCGTCTTCTCGTCTCGGGCAATAAATAACAAATAATATTTATATGGACATTCTCCAGTAAAAAAAATATGTACATTTTAACATTGCCTTGTGTACGCCATATTAAAATAATTATTTTTGTTGTGAGACTCTCACAGTGAGAGTAAGTTATTTGGGTATAACAACCACAATTTTTTTTCGTTTTACAAGTATTTTATTAAAAATAATAGGCTTGACGTTTTGGAGATAAAAATATCGTTGCTTAAAACTAATTTAACAATATTTTAAAACAGTCAAAAATACCTGATAATACTAAAAAAGTTAGCAGTCTATTACCTCTACATTGTAGTTGATCATACATTTTCATTTATTCGTCCGATGTCAGCGCTAACCGTCGCCATCGGTAGCCTTATTAGTTTTGATAAAAGTACCTCTTTTATTGCGAATTCCCGCAGAAACATTCATAATACTTAAACTACAAGGCGGGTTAAACAAAGGATATCCTTTTTTGCTTTTTATACCTACGATACCTATTTGTTTTTCCATTTCATTTAATTTCTAAACTTTCATTTTCTGGCGATTTTTAAATTTTTACTATGTACTTGCTCTACCACACTATTTATTATGCTAAAAGTCGGTGGTACCACAGCCCTACTTCACTTTAGTGGTACTTTAACATAATAGGGCGGTAAAATATTTTTGTTAATTTAACTATACCGCAACATTTTAATTACATGAGTGAACAAACATTTAAATTTTTTTAATAATTTTTAAATTCCGCATTCTATTATTTTTAAATTTTACCAATAAAATCCTAAAGTGGCATAATAATTTATTTTATAATACAGTCAAAATTCTTATTATGCCGAAGTTTAATTTAAAATTGTAAAATATTAAAGAATGACCCTTAAATTTTATTAGATTGTTTCAGCTTTTGGGCGAAATAAGTCTCTGTACTTCAGAACATATTGGCAATTATTTTTAGTTGAAATTGTTGACATTTTTTCGGTTATACTTTTCTACGCACCGGGGCAGCACTTGGTGGACACAAAATTGTAAAATATTAGTATTAGTATCTAAAATGCCTGCGCCAGCGCATCCAGAGGCCACCTTAAGAGTAATTCCGCCGCTCCGGTTCGATCTCGTAAAACCTTTTCCTACTCATAGACGTAGAATCGTAAAAGGCGAATTAATTAAATTTTTGTGTTTTGTGGTGTTAAAATGAGAAACAATAACATTTATTTATCAAATCAAGAAAAAAACTTTCATTGCTGTCGGAAATTAAGAAATTTAATAAAATAAAACCACTTTTTAAATTATAAAAATTTACAAAATAATAATTTACCAATTGAAATGCTCGAAACCACGGCTTAAAATCCAATGTCCTCTTTTTCTTTTTAATCGTTCCGGCTTGTCCGCGATCATCGAAATTTGATCTCGTTTATTTATCGAAACGAAACTCATAAACCATCTCGCGGCGACTCTTTGGTGTTACCTTTTATGATACTAGAATTTTAAGCGACGATAACATCATAGTGATAGTATTAATGCAGAATATTATTAAGGTTTGTTAAAATCAATGTTGTACCAAATAAATTGATATAAATTTATTTTCTAATAATTAGATATAAATACATATATGAAGGTTTTTGTTTCTTGTCATAAAATATATGGCGATTTTCGGGCCCCTCTAGACTACGGGCCCTAGGCCCGGGCCTAATGGGCCTAGTGGAAAAAAAGGCACTGCCTTCTATACCTTTTGTATTAATTCTAGGCAAAAAACATATTATATATTACCACCGTCAACCACGAGGAGGTGCTCTGCAGCAAGATGACACATTCAAATAGAAATATCAAAATTAATCTTATAGTGTAACTTGTATTAGCAGTGGCGGCTCGTGGTTAATCTATCGGGGAGGTTATTAGTTAAAATTTCAAATGCATATGGCTTAACTAATTCTTAGTTAAAAAAAACAATTTTAGGCATTTTATTTCACCCAGACGTTTACCCCAAAGAAAAAACAAGGAAGAAAATTTAAACATAAATTATTTAGCAAGATAATCTTATTTAAATAACTATATTTCTATTTATTAAGAAACATAACAATATAACAAATAATATGCATCCACATCTGTTTAAACAGAAAAATTGCAAAACATATTCTAAAAAAAATATCACACCCGACAGTAAGTAATATCGCTATGCCAGAGGTATGACGGCAATTTATAGGTTAAAAATAAGCATATTTATATGATTAAAAATAAAAAGGGTTACTTAACTTACCTAAATAGTCATAAATTTTAGTTCAATCCTTCTGTCCTTGGCACTTGCAAAATGATTGATTACTGCTTCATTGTAATTTACAATATTATTTATAAAGACCTTTTCAATAATTAACATGGTCAACGCAGAGAGTCAACCTTCCCCCATTGTGTTGCGTAAAAATGTCTATTCTATTTAATGTAGAGAAGCATCTCTCGCTCTCTACAGTTGTCATCGGTAACGTACACAAAATTGTCAACAAATGCACTGTTTCTAAATTTACATTACAAAAACATACACCAACAAGAAATAAATTCCTAAAATCGTATATAATCCGTTCTATAATAACCGTATAACAAACAAACACCTTGAAAAATGCGTAATTTTCCTCTTGCGGTGTTGACCCAGATTACGGATTACACTGCTTCGGAAAGCAGCCGAAATCCCCAATCGTAAATAAGATCGGAAAAACCGACTCGCCCGTTTAAAACAATGCGGTCAATGAAGGCTGGCACACCGGATTTTGGCCAACAAACGAAACCACCGATCTGGAGATCGCTGCGCGAAGCTTGTGGAATCCAGTAATCGATAAACGAGTTTATATACTTAAAATAATAAGGGAAAATTTAAAAGATTGAAATTGAAATTAAAAAAATGTTTTTTTCATTTATATCATTATTATGTTTTTGTTCGGAAATATTAGTCAAAAATATTGAGAGGTCATTGACCAAATGACCCAGTGGAGTAGCCGCCACTGTGTATTAGAGTATAACTCTGAATTTCATGTTAATGTTCCTTGCACATAATATAATAAGAGGTAGAAGTAGAAACCTTTATATTATTAATGTACACATCATACTCTACCAACTAGCATGCGTGATCATATTGTACAAGGGAGGCCCAAATACCTTAGAATTTGGGACAAGGTTCTTTATGTTTTTTTTTGCTATTTGCATAAGTAAATAAGTTTTAAAAATATTAAGAAAGCATAAGTATAAACTATATAAAATAAAAAACATTTATAACTTACTTTCTGGAGCAGAAAACAAAGTTTAGAATTTTTTTGGTATTTGCAACAGATTATTCAGAATTCAATTTTTTTGTACTATATGGACTGGCAAGATTTTATA
>JAHBCN010008557.1:0-38524 GCA_019359885.1 Listronotus oregonensis | reverse complement strand
TCAGATTTTTTAAAAAGTCGGACCGGTTAGAGAAAAAAAAAAGGGGGAGCCACAATAGACCGATCGGTCGCGGGGAAGAGTGTTATACCTACTCACTTTAAACCTAACCCAACCAACCCAACACTTTCTTGTACATAACCGTCCCGTATAGATTTGTTAATAAACAAGTGTGTCAAATTTGGAAAAAAAAAAAACACAAGTAAACTTTTAACAAATCCTAAAAAAACGTATTGTTTGGTAAGCCACGTAAACACGGGGGAATATTAAAACATATTTTTCATATAAAAAAAAATCAAGGTTAAACCATAGGTATAAAAGTTTAAAAAATTGGAATATTATTTTATTTAAATAATTTTTAAAAAATTACTATAATGCAGGCATTACAATATATTTTTAGCAATGTAGGCAAGTCCAAAAAATATTATACATCTTCAACATGTTTTAGGTCAACGACATAGCAGTAAAAGATGTAAAATTTATATAATTGCATGGTCTTGAATGAGAACAATGTTGATTGGACCGAATTTACTACCACAACGCTGCAAATGGCGCTTGGTTGAAGACTAATTATTATCTGGTTTAAATAGTTAGAAGTGAATTATTGATTGGTGTCAAAGGTATTTGCTGACGTTAATTAACACTGTGTAGTCTGCCACTTATTATCGGTTGTTTTTACATTTTGAACATTACAAGTGGTTTACTTAAAATTCTTTGTTATGATTTTTATACAAAACCCTATAATTAAAATACCTTGGTAACCAAAAATCATATTTTACTTTTAAAAAATAGTATGGTAGTATAAACGAATATAAACGGTAATGTGAATTCTAAAATCTAAAATCTGATCTTACTAAGACACACTTATTTCAAATTATACTACATTTAATTTTTAAATGTATCATTCTTTGCTAAACTTAAAATTTAAAATACGGTTTGTTATTACGACTAGCGCTGCTGCGAGATGAGATGAGAGGAGAGAAGCCATTCTCTCGTCTCGTCCCATGAACTCGAAAGAACATGGCTTTTTTATTTCGGCGAGAATTTTTCTTTCTTTTTCCTTTCGTAATAAAATTATAATGGGGGCTATTTTAAAAAAGCGGACAATTAGTTTTTCTGGCCTTTTTTATGTTAATACAAAACATTTTTCATGTTTAGTTTTATATATGTCTTTCTTAAAATGCCTTATTTTACAATCGCTTTACGTAAATTTATTAACCTGAGTAAGCTTTAGATCTGGAATAGATCTACCATGCGATTTATATCCCGCATAAAATAGCTCGCAAGTGGGGGAATGCGACGCAGCGGCTGCAAGTTCAGGCCGACGCGACGGCCAGGACGAGAATAATTCTTACCGCGTAAAATTAATGAAATTAAAATTAAGAATGTTATTAAATTTTTAGAATAATCGATTTTATACAAAATGCCATTGTTGATTTATTGGTTATTAAAATTTTGACTCGAGAAGTTACAGCCCTTATGAACCAGCCTCCACTGGTAAATACATACATTTAAGTAGTTTTTAAAGTAAAAACTTTGATAAATTTTCATACTTTTTCATATTTTAGGACATGTAGACAATGTTTTGAAGCCTTAAAAGCCCCGACCTAAAGCAAGCACCTGTTTGTGTTTTTAATTTATCGAATTTTAACGTTGAATTAAAGAGGACACTTATTTTAAAATTACATTCCTTGATAAAATTATGGAAGTCAGCTCACAAAAAACAGGAAAATTTTACACCATGTATCGAGTGTCTCTTAGAGGGTTGCTACCAAATTTTTTTTTTGTTCTAACAATATTAAAATTAAATATTAAAGGTATGCATCGGACATAAAAATGCATTTTTTGACATGTCGCTATGGA
Organism: Listronotus oregonensis; assembly: GCA_019359885.1. Classification (NCBI taxonomy): domain Eukaryota; kingdom Metazoa; phylum Arthropoda; class Insecta; order Coleoptera; family Curculionidae; genus Listronotus; species Listronotus oregonensis. The sequence continues at coordinate 36,664 of JAHBCN010008557.1, read as the reverse complement.
TTTTAGTGAACTTCCGGTTTAACCAAAAATGACATGAATTTTAGATGTTTGAATAGGACATCCTTTTTTACTTGTATTTCACTATAGTACGCCAAGTTATTATTATTATTATTTTTAATTAAGTTTAAAAGCTTAAAGACTGAAGGCGTTTAATTATTTGTAAGAACTGGCACAAAAAAAACAATCGGTCTGTATAGATATTTGAATAAAATAAAATAAACCGTTTTATACCAATTTCGAATCATTTTGTATTGACTATTAAGATTCAGTATAAAATTTTGGTGTGTTGTTGGATATATTTTTTGATCTAATCTTTAGCTAAACATGTTATACATTATCATTATTTGTAACTATAAATCTTATCTTTTTATATAGCTCCTTATTTTTTTTTTGTCATTGTGTCAAGAAAACCTACAGAACCGGGAGATTCTGGGCGAGAGAAGGACGTTCTCTTGACTTTTGAACGAGAAATAAATCAGTATTGCGTATTGACGACACGAAAGACAAGAATCCCACGTCTCGGGGCCATTCTGCTGACTAGCATAAGGGTAGTATGTTTTTCGGTATAATATTATATAACCGTAAGAGATACGAAGTCGGTTAAATTATTGCAAAGTTGCGCATTTAGGTGCCTAACAACATGCCGTATAGAAAGTTGTAAAATTCCGAGTACTACCGGAAATATCCGGAAAAACCGAAATTTGTCGATTTTGTTTTTATTTTTTTCTGACGTTATTTAAAGAGATATGGAAAAACAAAAGACACTTTTTATGTCCGCTTTTTAAGCTCTACAAAACAGCGTTGAGAGATTTTCCGTACGTTTCGTTTTCGTTAAACCATCATCAACTTTATTTTTTTAAATACGGCACTCAATTGTTTATTGCATTTTTGAAAGCAGTTATAATCCCAATTACAATAATGTATAACACTTTATATTTTTCTGTTAAATAAACATATTTTCCATAAGAGACCATGAGTTAGACAAGGAACGCACATCATTTCTTATAGGGGCGTTCCATATTTGTAAAAAAATATTAAGTGTTATACATTTTTGTAATTGGAATAATAAGGGATTTAAAAAAATTAAATAAAAAACCCAGGTCCGTATTTAAAAAAATAAAGTTGATGATGGTTTAACAAAAACGAAACGTCGTACAGAAAATCTCTCAACGCTATTTTATAAAGCTTAAGAAGTGGCCATGAGAAAGTGTTTTTGTTTTTCCCTATCTCTTTAAATAACGTCAGAAAAAAATAAAAACAAAATCGGCAAATTTCGGTTTTTTCCGGATACCTCCGGAAGTACTCGGAATTTTACAACTTTCTAAAGTGGACATGGTTAGTAACACAAATACACAACTTTGCCATAATTTAACCGACTTTGTATCTCTTACGGTTTCCGAGATCCCCATGCATGCACTCGAATCTGTGGCACCCTATATATTTTTGTAGCATACCATAAATAAATATATCATTTATTATAAAATCTACTTCTTTTTTAAATATTATTTTAATATCTATGCAACTATGCATCTAGAAGAAGAAAAAATGTATTATTTTCGCTTATTTTTTTCGATGTAACATCAACACCACTATAATTAAAATGCATATCTGCAGAAAGATCATCTTTTGCTTTATCATTTTTATGCCTTAATATCTTTACATTTAAGAAATTCCAATTTATACCATTTACAGACGAGTATAAAATTAAAAGACTTGAACGGTGATCATTTATCAGGTTTAATTATATTGCAGAACTATATATTATAAAGTTAAAGTTTACTTTGTAAAAACAAAACAAACACCCGTTGTACAACTCTTTATGATCGTTTAAAAAAAAATCACCTTGCAGACAATTTATGACTGTTATTGATTGCATCCACGAGAGGCTAAATCATTTTTATATATCTCTAACTTGCCAGCTGTTACATTTCACCTGTTAGTTTGTTTTATTATTGACGGAGAGTTACTGAACTGTTAGAATTACAAGTGAATAATAATTACTTACAGTTTTCCAGAGCCGTAGCTACAGTTTAATTAAGTCGTTTACCTTCGAGAAGTTTAATATGCCGTAGACTGTCATTATGACATAGAAAACATTTTTATATTTTTTAACAACCTTTACACAATTTAAATTGGGATTATGCAGAAATATTAAATTAATAGTACAGGATCCCACTGCTCGATTCTGCAGGTATCTATTTTTTTGATACAACCAATTTTAAATGAATGTTAAGGAAGTATGCAATGGATTAGGGATAGGTTGCCTATAAAAAATTAGCCGCAATTATCTGTAATTAATTATAGTATGATTAATTCGCTAACATAACTTGGAACTATATGTTTTTTAATGAATTTTACGACATTTGAAAGATAATAATGTCACAAATTGAAAAAGAAATGGTTGCCAGCTCTCAGTCAGCCGCAGCGTTAGGGTTGCCAGCTGTAAATAGGTATATCAGTGTTAATTGTTTACACTTACCTGTTTTTTTTTTAATTTTTAATACAAAATTAAAGTTTTATATATACTTATTACAAAAATCCATGGTTGCTAGTTGGAAAATGGCCGTAAACAGAGGTTGCCATGATTTCAATGAACGATTCTCGCTCATGGCAAGTGGAAGCGCAAGAGAGAAGATGCACGCATTGTTATATGATGTAATTAAGAGTATAATGTAGTGTCGATGTAGTTCTAGTATTTCTTTACTTATTTTTTATAAAACATAAATTCTAGAGCATGATGACTATTTTTTTTGCGTGAGAAAAAACCTATATTTTCTTTTACTTGAATTCTTTACTTGAAAAGTTGTCTACAGAATATTTAAAGAAAATCAAATGTTTTCATTTATTCATTCAATGTTCTTGGATAATAATATATCTATTTTTATTGGATTAAGATCTACTTTTTTTTATTATAAATCTTATTATTATTATTATAATATTAAATTTGTGATCATTCATAATTCAATAATTCGATTCTTAAAATAATCCGATTATGCCCATCACTAGTATACTATACGTAAACTGTCGTTATGGTATAAGGGTCACAGCTGCCATGTTTTTATCTTGTTTACAGCACATAACAATGCGTGCATCTTCTCTCTTGTGCTTTCACTTACCTGGAGCGAGAATCGTTCATTGAAATCATGGCAACCTCTCTTTGCGGCCATTTTCCAACTGGCAACCATGGATTTTTGTAATTAGTAAACATAAAACTTTAATTTTGTATTAAAAATTAAAAAAAAAACAGGTAAGTGTAAACAATTAACACTGATATACATGTTTACAGCTGGCAACCCTAACGCTGCAGCTGACTGAGAGCTGGCAACCATTTCTTTTTCAATTTGTGACATTATTATTTTTCAAATGTCGTAAAATTCATTAAAAAAACTGATAGTTGCAAGTTATGTTAGCGAATTAATCATACTAAAATTAATTACAGATAATTGCGGCTAATTTTTTATAGGCAACCTATTACTAATCCATTGCATACTTTCTTGACATTCATTTAAAATTGGTTGTATCAAAAAAACAGATACCTGCAGAATCGAGCAGTGGGATCTTAGACTATAAGTTAAAATAAGTTAAAGTAACACAAGAAGAGATAAACATTATGTGATCAAATGGTTTTAATTATACACATAAATTTAAAATTAAAGGTAAGAAGATAACCAACTTTTATCCTTCTTAACTTATTTTAATTTTTTAACCTTAACATAAAATAAAATAATCGTTTCCCTTTTAAAATAATTAAACTCTCACACAATAATATCATAAAATAGGCTTACAGAAACTCGTCTTTCACATGCATTATGAAAAATATAACAAAATTATAGATTTTTTATACTAATATTTGTTTAAAAAGTTAACAAATTACCGGACAGCTTCCAGAGAGTGCACCGATGAAATAGAAATCACAAAAACCCTATTAACAGTGATTTGCTCTACGCATGCTTATTATTATTTTTTTTTTTTTTTTGACTATTTTTAAATTAAGTTGCATGTTTTCACAAAAATGCCTTAATTTATATTAACTTAATTTTTGTTAACTTAACTTAACTTAATTTTTCAGCATAATCCTACCTTTACTGTGTTGTGTCATTAAAAAGTAAATCAAACTTCAGTTTGATTGCTTGATTAAATGGTTTATCAGGTTTAGTAGATTCCTATCAAGATGTTCATGCAAAAGAGGAACTCCGCTCTGAATATTTCCGAACAGTATACCAATATGGTATGGCACAAAATATAAATTTTACAGGAGACACAAAAACTAATTTGCTGCACTATTTTGCCTACAAAGATTTTAATTTTTTTACATGTTGTGAACTTCAACACCCATGTTTTGAAGTGAGAAAACACACTGTAAACACTTAAAAAATGCAGCTAATCATCCTTGGATATACAAGGTCTTTACACTAAATCCACTAAATCTTGAGAGCAGCTGATATACGTGGTTCCTGTTGTTGTCTGTAGAGAGCAGCACTGCGTAGATGGAATTTTCGTAACAGCTGTTATATATAATATACGTATTTTTTATCTAAAACCACCAAAATGTCATTGTTAAAAAAAAATGGAAATACGAGGTTTTCATACTAAGCCATCGATATATCTTTTAAATGTCAGTACCCTGTAGTTGTTTACAGGGTGTCCCAACTTTATTTATACACTAAATATCTCTGCCCTTGTACATAATAGGAAAAAATATGTGTTTGGTAACACTTATTTTATTAACAGTATTGATAAATATACAGGGTGACTCGAAAACAAATTTTCATTATAAAAGTACGTTTTTTTAAAATGGAACGCCCTGTATATTTTGACTAATTTTAACTCTGTATTTAATTAAACATCAAAAATGTAAAATACACTATACGTCAATTATTGCTGGTTTTCGGATAATTGTAACTAATAAAGTAACTAAATTTGTCACTTTGACACTGAACGAATTACTTAAAAATAATTATAACAGAAAATAGTACTAAAAACGGTCAGCAGTTTAAACATTTACTATGAGATGTTATGTCAATTGATTTTATTCTTAAATCGTTTTTAATTTTTACATGAGTAAATTAGATAATACTATAATAATAGGTCATTATCTCAAAAACTACCAATAATTGACGCATAATGTATTACATATTTTTGAGGTGGAATCGAATAAAGAGTAAAAATTCAGCAAAATATACAGGGCGTGTCATTTAAAAAAAAACTTACTTAAAAACAATGAAAGCTCTGTTTTTAAGACACCCTTTACATTTACCAATACTGTTAATAAAATAAGCGTTACCAAACACACATTTTATATTTTAAGTTTTTTTTGTACAGGGGCAGAAATATCTAGTGTATAAATAGAGTTGGGACACCCTGTATTATGTAAGGCTATTTTCTTCTTCTTCTTTCCGAAAAGCCTGCATGTTGTCGGACCGTTGGGTATGCCCATTTTCCGCAAGTAATTCCTTAGTTGACAGTGGTCGGTCAGAAATCATACTAGTTGTCGTCTTAACTTAGTGTGTCTTTACTGAGTGTGCCTCAGAAAAAGGATCTTAGCTGTTGGGTTTTTAGAAGGGTCGCCAAGCTTTCCTTTCGTATGTCTTATACCATGCCAACGATCTAGATGTAGTTTTTGAGACTATTCTTGTTGATTTTATCGCCTTGAATGATACATATTGATGGACATATCACTTTTTAATTAAAAAAACATTCTTTATGTAATTTATTTGCTCGAAAACAACATGCTTTACATATATATTTTTAGACAAAAAGATGTGGTTTGAAAAGTAGAAATCGAAGAGACAAAAACCTTTTTTTTTATTTTTTTTTTGTGACAAATCACGTTTTAAATGTTAGCTCATCATATACATATTTCCATAGAATATACAACTTTAAATTGTTTTTTTTATCATTTTTTGTTAACAAAAAACAACCTTCTTTTCTCCTTTAACATTGCAAAACATTTTTTTACTTTTCAAAATAAAAATAGTAGTAAGAAAAAATGAGTGACGATAGTCAAATAAAACCAAGTGCAAGTGGGTTTAATCTAAAAGAAATAAAAACAGGAAAATAAGATAAAGGATTTCTTCAAGAATTGCTAAAAAAGAAAAATATATGTTATCAATAAGGTAAACTTGTAAGGCTTTTTATTTAAAATGTAATTAAAAAATATAAGGTTCTTAAACAATTCAAAAACTCGACGATATAAAGCCTTTTAAAGACTCTATTAAAAGAATATTTGGGTAAACGCCATAAACATGAAAACCCAAATTGTGTACTTATTATGTGATCCCTCAAAAGCTCTTTCTAGGGACTAAATTAATGAATAATGACGCAATAAAAGCCGTAGGTGGAAATCATGGTCGAACTATAAAACCGCAGCTATAATTTTGTTTTTCTATGTAATGGCATATGAGGTGACTTTAAACTTGTAAAATAAGTTTAACAATTACTTCGCGAGACTATTTTTTGTGTGTTTTAACCTTTGTTAAATAAAGCAGGCATGATTAAACACTTATATATGCCAGAATTATTAGACCTGCTTAACGATATCAGCAGAACTTTGTGCAATTTACTACAACATTATTTTCTGTGCGAAATAAAGAAGCTTTTAAAAAGAAACTTTAGCACTGGAACATTTGTACAAAAAGATCCATAATAAAAATGAAAATATTGTTGTTAAATTCACTAATAACCCCCAATTATCCAAAAATTCAATTTTACTGTATTTAATATAAAAAGTAATTTTTTTAAGAATTACCCTAAAAATTGTATTTATTATTGTCTTAGTGATGACTTATGAGAACAGTTATGACAGAAGACGCCAACCCTTGCTCTTGTACAAGCAAATCTCTTTGACAAGTACTGATTACTTTCTTTTCACAAAAAAACAAAAAACAATTCCCGGAATCAAGGCCAGCTAAGAAGATATTTATTTTTGGAAATAAATAGTGTTACCAGCTTTTAAATTGTAACATATTATACAATGTTAAAATTAAAATTAGCAGAAATATTTACCTACGTAAAAATAGACTATGGCGCCTATAAAAAAATTGAATGATGATGGATGGGTGACAAAATATCGGATATGAAATCTGTAAATGCGCAATCCATTTTAAAATGGAGCCAGGAAAAAATAAAAACGATTTTTCAAAAATTCGGTTTCTCTCAAATATCTCTGAAAATACTTGAAATTTTAAAACTTCCAAAAGGGCATATAGTTAGTCGTATAAATGCGTAATTTTGCCCTAATTTAACCATCTTTGAATTTCCTGGACTTTCCGATATCCTAATGGTGAGGGTCGGATTTGAATTACCCTGTATAATATAATATAGATATATTTAAACTATATTTTCTAAACGGAATAGGTTTTGTGCTAATTATCAGAATCTGAATAATGGTGGATTTTTTTTATCGTAACCCATATATATTAAGGGGACTAATCTGGTGCAAGTTTTTTTCCTACGGTCCTGTCTATGATTTATCAATATGATCGACTGGCTGCTGATAATCCTTACCTAAAGCTTCAATATGTAATTGTTTCGTAGAATCCCCTATCGTTACCGCTTTTGCGTTTTATAGACTCTTGCGGCGCGGCAAGACATTTATCCATTCTTGTTTATGTTTTATTATCTGCCGCATTATTCTTTATTTTCATTGGCCTTTGTGCCATATTTGGAAGAGTAATATTCCCAATGGATATAAGTGAACACTGAATAAACTTAGTCATGATAGTAAGAAGTATGCAATTTATAAATTAAAAGAAACGAACACTCGGTATCGAAAGCATACAATATTTTCGTCTAGCTTAAAAATGTATCTGTACGTTTACACTAAAAATAGCTTTTTAATGAAAAAAAGAAAAATATTAGGTTTTTATATTAAATTGAAAATGCTAAAACACTAGTTTACCTTTAAGCAGTGTAAGAAAGGGGCAATAGCATAGCTACAACATATTTTTTATCCACATTTTTACATCCCAAGTATATGTATGGCGTTCTCTCTTTCCTCTCCACACCATCTACATGTACTTGTCTCACTTTTTCTTATCTTGTTGAGATAGTGTCTATTTCTACAATGACCTGTTAGTATGCCTACCAGGTTTCTCATTTGCACCCTATTAAAGTCCTTTATGCTCATCGGTAGGTCCCTCCATAGGTCTTCCCCAATAATAGCCTTTGATTGTCTGGCTTTTGTCTTTTTCCAGTCCTCATCGATCCGTTTCTCTATCCATGTTGCTATCTCTGTCATATCCGTTTTAGAAGAGATTCCCACGGTATATTCAGGTCCATTGTCCTCAGCTCCCAAATTTGCGAGTTTATCAGCCATTTCATTCCCCGGGATCCCTTTGTATCCAGGGACCCATTGCAGGGTGACTCTGGCGGTTTTCGTGAGTTTATTAATTGCTTCCCGACATCTATTCGTAAGTTCAAATCTGTGAACTGTATTTGTTAGCGCGACTCATTATTTACTTAGTTTTTTTTTAACCGGTTTTTCTAAAAGTTATTTTAAAATTTGGGCCGTAACATTTTTTTTAACCATAACCTATACTTTATATATATATATATATAAAATATATATATATATATATATATATATATATATATATATATATATATATATATATATATATATATATATATATATATATATATATATACACGTTTGGCAGTTGAATCTACGGATTGAATTTTAATGTATTAGACACTAATAGATAGAGAGTAGACGAAACGACTGCATCGGTAACCTCCCCCCGATAGCGACGCCGTTTCCCCCTCCTCGCACTGCTGGCAGCTGGCAGTGATGTTTGGCAAGCGCTTGGAGCCATAGGTCAGCTGAATCAAGTATTAAATTTTACGCGCTCACGATAGATAAAATGTATGTTGTTTTTTAACGTGCCCATAATAGCAAGTCAAAAACAATACCATTTAATGATATTAATCTTTTGTTCAACAGTGAAGATTTATTTTTATTTTATTACTGAAACGTCTTCGTACCAAAGGTGGAAATAAAGTAAACATGATCGGCAAACCCGTACTTAGGTATGCGAGGAATTGCAACCGAACTTGACCGGACTGATAAGCGCAACGACCCCGATAACCGCCCAGGGTGGAGGAAATTTGTTCTCGCTTTACTCCGTCTCCTTCTTACACATTGCGAAAAAAATCATATTCGAAATTTTTCAAGCGCCGAACGTGTATATATATATATAAGGTAAAGCGCAGAGGACTGCGAACATAGGAAAAATCCTGAGCATTTTGGATGTACCTAAAAACGCCGCACGCATTGCTTATCGATCAATAATTTTCGGTAAACAAATTCATAAGACGCGTCCGCCGGCAATGCGATCAACTCAATACGTTTATTCCTGAAATAATTCTTTACTATCGAACCCCTGACAGCTAAAGTTTTACTGTGTCGATTATTTGCGACCAAAAAGTTTTTTTTTAAAAAAAATAATAATTATTAATAATGGATGTTTACAAAACTGGAAGAGAAAATAAATTAAATGGATCACCGTGAAAATCCTGTTAGGGAATTGGGGAATTATTTATTAATTTATTTCAACCAGGCCGACTCCCACGATTTCCACTATTCACCGAGTCATTAAAAACCTTCTGACATTTTTTTGTTATCTCCAAAAACACAAACATGATAGTGTCCCAGAAAAAAAACAACGAAAGGAAAATGAAGGAAATTATGGAGTGGCGGTTTTTAAACCCAATTTTCATTAATACAATTGCAAAACAGGTTAATTTGAGCAGAAGATCAGTGGGTAGAGTGCTGAGAAAAAATGGATACCGATCCTACAAAGTAAGAAAAACCTATGAAATTTTCTGATGATCATTTAGGGCGAATGCAATTTTGTGAAACTGTAATGGAAATGGAAAATAACAATGATTTTTTTTTTTTGGGTCAAGTAAAATCACAAATTTATGGTTTCCCGGAGAAAAAGGGCTAATTCTACAAGAATTGCAATTATAAAAATTTAAAATTCTTTTTTGGATTATTACCCTCAGCATTCCCAAAAATGTCGAAGGCGTTTTTTGACAACTGTATTGTTTGCTCAAAAAGGTGGTTTATTTGAGCAAATTTTGATAACTTCAAAGATTTTTTTTTATTCTGTGAATGCACATTAATTTATTTTTTTAAGAATATCTTCTACGTTCCATTATTTATTTGAGAAAATTTTTTTATTTTATTAGGAAAAACTGTTTGGTTCTTTTAAAACCATAGCAAACGTTGCGGTCCCGTAAGCAACTAATTTTAAATTTATGGCTGATAAGAAACGACGAAGTCTTGACGCTAGCTAGCTCCTGCTACTTGCCTATAAACACTGCATCCTCTTACTAAAAATAAAAACGTAGTACAGAACTAAACTGGGCAGATAATTCTTCCGAATTTATCACGGGACTCCCCAACAGTCCCAACCAAAAATGAACCACGTGAGGAAACGAGACGGAAATTGAAATCACAAAATTATTATTGGTATTTTAGAATTGGGTACATCCAAAATCGCCCAGGGAGCCTCCTTGTTCGCAGTACGGTGCGCTTACTGTATATATATATATATATATATATATATATATATATATATATATATATATATATATATATATATATATATATATATATATATATATATATATATATATATATATATATATATATATATATATATATATATTATATATATTTATATATATATATATATATATATATATATATATATATATATATATATATATATATATATATATATATATATATATATATATATATATATATATATATATATATATATATATATATATATATATATATATATATATATATATATATATATTTCACGTCAAACGGATTATCAGCGCCCTCAAAATTAGAATAAATCTATTAAGATAAATTAGGGCTTAAATTATTTGTATGAAAACAAAATTTCCAAAGCCATGTGAAATTTTTTTAAATTCAACATGGCGGTGGCCGGGGAAAAAACAAAAGTCCAGTAATAAAAGCTTGTAAAAATAAAATTTGCAACCAATCGGGGTTTAATTCGGGTCAAATGACAGTTGATGGACTTTCCTAAAAAACTGGAGCAGTAAATAGTCAAAATCCAATATGGCGGTTAAAAATCCAATAGAGTGACCGCATTTTTTAAAAAATTTAAAATGGACATTTGATTTTTCTCCATTTCCGACCGCCATATTAGAGCCGCCATGTTGAATTTCAAAAAATACCACATGGCTTTCAAAAGTTCTTTTGTATACAAGTAATTTGAGACCCAATTTATCTTAATAGATTTATTCTAATTTTGAGGGCGCCGATGGTCTGTTTGACGTGAAATGTCCCATATATATATATATATTATATATATATATATATATATATATATATATATATATATATATATATATATATATATATATATATATATATATATATATATATATATATATATATATATATATATTATATATATATATATATATATATATATATATATATATATATATATATATATATATATATATATATATATATATATATATATATATATATATATATATATATATTTTTTTGGGGAAATTTTTTCTTGGCTTTTTGGTTCGTTTTGGCAAAAAGTAAACAGACAAAAATTATGTCATTTTTTTAAATTTAAAAAAAATATATACAGGTGACGTTTGACTTTTTTCCAAGTCTTTTTCAAAAAACCATTATTCAAAAAAATTACAAATTTTGCTCTGAATTTGGCAGTTTAAAAATACAAAAGCTAGACTTACCTTAAGCGTAATGAGAATTTAGCCTGTGCCAGCAATTAAAAACAACAAAAAATTGTCACATATTATGTTATATAGACAGCACATATTAAAAACTTTTACTATTATAATTTAAAATATACATTCACAAACAAAACACGCTTATACTAAGAAGTCTTAAAACTATATAAAACTGTTGGAATGAATGTCTGATATGATCGTTTTTTTTAATTCTTCTTATTTACGTTTTTTCCCCTATGAGTCTATGGTATTGTTATTAAAGTTTTTTTAAAATGTATAGGTGTTCCCAAAACATGCCCCTTAGTAATTAATTTAATGTAATTTTTAAAAATAACAGTGCTTAGTATAAGTTATATAGGTTTTTTTTAATGAAAATATACCATACAAATTAGGAATCATTTAAGTTTCTGTTAAAAATAAAACTGAGATTTGTGTTCTTGCATTCCAAAAAATTAAAGGATGTTGTAATATATTTTATTTAAATTATTTATATCTTTTTGTCATTTATGGCATTTTTTTTTTTTTTAATTTCTATTGACTCATATATCTCTTTTTTTTTGGTGTGTACTTCCGTCTTAAATATTTTAGTTTCAGTATGGTTAAAAGTATGTTGTTTTTGTGCTTCATTTTTCCCCGTTAGAGCTGTTTGATTTTTTTTTTGTCGTATTTATTGATTGTAATCTGGCTTCTAAATATTGGCTCGTTTGTCCTATATAGAGCCTTTCACAGTCGTTGCATTATATTTCATACACGACATGTGATTTTTTTAGAAGGGGGGTTTTTGTTTTTAGTTTACTGAAATGCCGGTTCACTAGGTTATACCCTTTATGCGCAACAGGTATATTATATTTAGATAGAAGATTTTTTTTTTTGCTCTGACAGGCCTTGTACATATGGGGGTTGTAACGTAATTAGTATTATTTGTACCTTTATTATTATTCGTGGTTTGATGTTGCAGTGTATTGTAATACTTATGAATGGGGCTTTAAAAACAGAATTAACGATATTTTCAGGATAGTAGTTTGATATCAGTGGGTTGTTTGGCTTTGTTAATAGCACGTTTTTTTATTCTATGTCAGAAAGCTGAATAGCTCTATCTGCCAGTCCTATTATCACAGATTTTTTTTGGGCTAAGGGAGGTTCTGAGTTGTAGTTGGTGTATCGAGAAGACCATGTGTTCTTGGTGTACCATTCAGTTCTTATTTTCTTGTTTTTGTTGTATAAAGTCGTGTCTAAAAAGCTGATTTTTTTTGTTTTCCTCGATTTCAATAGTGAACTGTAATTTGTGGTGGTAACTGTTGAATTTTGTTAAAATGTAGTCTTTTTTTTCTCGTGGAATTGCTAAAAAACAAAACATCTACATGTCTGTAGAAAAAGGGAGTCTAAAGTTTAGTTGTGGGATGATAGTTTCTTCTAGGTCTTCCAGTAGCAACTGGGCAATTTTAAATTGAGATGCTTGCCCCATAGGACAAAAATCAATTTGCTTATAAATTTTGTTTTTGTAAAAAAAAATAAGTTGAGTTTAACGTTGTTTCAACGGCTTCCAAAAAGTCGTTTATTGGAATGTCAGTAAATTTTTTTATTTGTTCCCATTTTTTTTTATTATATTTTTTGCTAAGTTTTTTTGGAATATTAGTGTACAAGGAAACAACATCAAGTGAGATCAAAATATGGTCATCCGGTAAAATAATATTCTTTATTTTTTGTTTGAAGTCGAAAGAATCTTTAATATAATATGGATTTTTTTATAATTTTAGAAATAATGTTTTTTAAAAATTTTGAAAGATTGTTAAAAGGTGATTGTATTTCAGGAGACAATAGGTCTTGGGGGATGCCATCTTTATGCAATTTTGGCAGACCGGGATATTTTTGGTTGTGATTATTTATTTTTAGTTGCTTTGCTATTGTAGGTGAAATATAGTTACTTTTTTCCCCTATCAATCAGACTATTATATATATATATATATATATATATATATATATATATATATATATATATATATATATATATATATATATATATATATATATATACGTATATATATATATATATATATATATATATATATATATATATATATATATATATATATATATATATATATATATATATATATATATATATATATATATATATAATTTATATTAAAAAAAGATGAACGCATTATAGAGATGTCGTGTAATCTGAAAATAAAGCACCATTTTTTAAACTTTTTATTTTATTTTTATGTAAAATCACAACTCCCTTTTTGCGCTATAAAAACATATGTGATAGAATGATAGGGTGACTGCAATGGCAGTAGCTTATTTATATGTATTTATTTTTAAATGTTTTTTTTGTAATACAAGATCGTAAAGCTTTGAACTTTTAAAATTAGATTCTTTTAGAAACCACTCCTCCAAGTTCCTTTATTTTATAACTTTAAACTCACAACAAATTCAAAAGTCAAAAAAGAATAAACACTACAAAATAGATAATTGAATAATACCATTTTTAGGCACTTCTTATTGGTTACTTTCATGTCTTATTTTTATTTTATTAGGATGTATAAATGAGGTAAGTACTATTTCTTATTTTATTCTCCATTTGGTTTTTATGTTATTTGTCCACCTTTACTCAATTGGTATTTTTCTTTATATCGATATTTTCCTTCAATAATTTTAATTTCCGAAAAATATATTGTATATCACTAAAATATTCCTACAATTATAAGCAAGGTAAAAATAAAAAGTTTATTAAATTATATAAAGTAGATATTTTATATTAATACTTCTTGTTTAATAAATAAAAAAGTAATTTCTTCATAAAGTGAAGCAAAATCCGTACTTTCATCACCTTGACCATTATTACATTACAAAAGTAATACACATTACAAGAGTGCTATTAAATGTCAGCTACTAGGTTGTACCCATTAAAATAATAAAGTGGCATTTCTTAGAAGTTATAAAGGCAGAATTACAACAAAACTAATAGGCAAAAATGTCGACAAATACGTGTACCGTGTATTATTTATGAAGATGTACAGATATAATTTATTTTGTTGGGTAAAACAGCTAATTGATTTCTATTCGCTCTACAGTGGTACAAATAAGCAGTAGTGATAAATACAATAAAAAATAGGCCCTTTCATTTAAACTACCAACCTATTTAAAATATTGGTTTACTGAATGCCCTAACACCATGTACAAAGTTGGGTTTTTTCATTTGTCAGCTTTGCTTTCGCAAGAGCTTTCAAGCATTTTTTGACTAATTAAAAACATTTAATGTTCTTCTTCCAGTTCCTTCTGGACTTCATAAAAGGTCGGAATTTATATTTTGGGTTAAGTAGATCAAGGGCGCAATATTTCTTTTTCTAATACCAAGAAATCCTCTAAGCTGAATTGCATACCAGAAATCTTTATTAAAATATGTGCTCTTGAACGTTCACCTTTCTTAACACGAATTTCTTATGACCTTTTTCTGGACAGAACAAAGCAAGCACGTATGCAACTTACCTATAAGAAATAGTTATTTTCCTAACAAGTGCGGAAAGTAATACTTTTCCGGAACAATATTTTTTCTACAAGCCAGAGGAAAAACCACCATAATTTTAAAGATTTATGATTAAAATATTATTTATTACCGAAGGAATTTATACACTAATTATTATTAACATTTATAGTAAAAGTGCAATTGGTCGCGTTTTGTAAATTTATTTTTGACGCGAGTTTCTTTTCTGTAGAAAAAAAGTTAACGGGGCGGCGTTGGATTCTGATGAGCCAATCTGCAACTCTGGGAAATAGTTTCTTGAATCGAGAGGTTTAGATATTGGAAGATGGCATTGACGGTTGTTTCTGGATAGTGGAAGGTGTTTTGGTAAAATTAAGTATTTTGTTTGAAATATCCTTTCTAAAATTTGTTGAATTCTCGTGGTATCCTTCAGCCACTGATGTAGACTTCCAGCCTCCAAGGCGTTTAATGTTGCTATGTCCAGTATACAATTCCGGGTTAGGAAATTTGAGATAGGCGGCTATTTCCGATGGCATTTTTCCGAAGGTATTAATGCCGATTCATTGTACTGTACACACTCCGTGTTTATAGTTCACAAAAATCGCCTATGTGGTGTTGTCGGCCTTCTTTAACTGGCATACTTTCTTTATTAATTCAAAAATTTTCCATTTTCGGCATCCCCAGAAATGACCAAGCTTCTAGAGCTGTGATTTTTTGAGTTGGGGATGTGTATCAATACTAAATTTCCTTAGTTTTCAATATGGTCCAGACATATTTTTGTTAACTCCTCTCTACGACAAGCACCCGCCAAGCCAAAAATCATAGCCACTTTTATATGTAAATAAGTATTATCTGGCGCTTCATCCATGAATGTCAATATTTCTTTTTTTAAAAAGACTTTAGCCTTTTTAGGCCTAAAACCAACACTTTGTTTTTTAAGGTAGGCCGTCACTTTGAAAAACTTGCTTAAATCTATGTTCTTTCCTAACTTAATGATACATCTTAGCATAGAGTATCTAGACCATAATATATTGGGTTTACATGTTTTTGATAAATAAGAGAAATAAGACAGAAAAATCTCTTCTTTAGAAGACTTCACACCCTTACTTTGACACCAGCTCTCAAACATAACAAATTCTTTTTCATACCTGTGACGAGATTTCATGGGCAGGAGATCTATACTTGCTATTTCTGCTGCTTCGATAATCGATGCTAAATCGTCGTCAGAATCCATTGAAAATATTTCTCCAATTTGGTTAAAAAATGAGTGACAGAAAATTAATTTTTGATAGATGCATAAGCAATTAGTTGGTTGCTATGGATTCTTTGATAATTTATATGGAGTTATTAAAAATATGTACTTTGGTAAATTAGGATTATTTTATTTTATTTAATAAATGTTATAAAAAGACTGCAAAATTACAGCAAAATTCACTTTCTTTAAATATATAAGTATTATAAGCAAAATTATGCATTATTTTTTATTTAGATAATAATTTATGTTCCAAAAACTAAGAAAACAAATTTTCGCACTAGTGCGGAAAAGTGTTATTTTCTGCACGCAGATTAATCCGGTAAAGTATAGTTTTCTGCACGCTTGTAGAAAAAAATCCACAACAATCTTTTTAATTTATAGACGTATATTAGTAAGTTTCTTAAATTTGTTCTTATATATTTTACATACATTTATTGGTCATTTTTAACATTGTTTGTATGAATATTAGGATAAAAAAACCTCAAAGCTCATTTTCAACTTATTTTTTGCACTTTGGTAAAAACATAAGACTTTGAATAAACATTTTTAAACGAGCTGTGTCTCCATGATTGTTGAAACACAGCTTAAATTTTCACTCTGTTGAACTTACAGTTCTACGACCTATTTATCAAATAGAGTAATTCATTCTCCCATATTAACTGTTTCTATATTTTTTAAATTTATTTATGACTTGACTCCTTGATTAGTCTTTAAACCATCATTTGATATCGAGAACTTTTGGCAAGAAGTTTTTAAGCAGACTTCGTGTATCTGTAAATCAAGATTTTAAAAAATCTTTGAGGTAAAACTTTTTTTTTTTCAAGGCTCAGAAGATTTTTTTCTAACTTTAAACAAGTAAAATAACCGACAATATTTTTCTATACTGATATGCTTATTATAAAGTTTTCACAATACAACACAAAAGTTAAAATATTTTCTGTTAAAATAATATTTAAAAAGTTACTATAATTTATACAGATATTTCTGATACAAAAAACAATATCACGTTATTTAAATTTCAGTTAGAAAAGGTCAAACATCCTCTTTTGACCGCTTCCTAAGTATCCTGGACCACTGCGCACAGTTAGAATTGCATCCAAGACCATTTTAGTAAGACTGGTAGTTAATTCAAATCGCAATTTTATACGCATTAAATTATAGCGAGAAGTAATTTTTCTTTTCACGCATATTGAAAATCATTCTGTTTAAAGCATTGATGAATTGTTAATTTTATAAAGCCGGTTGGAAAGAAACTACTACTAAATTGATAAAAGTCGACTGCTTTATTTTTTAAAAATTACCTCCTGTGAAGGGTTTTTCCACAGAATATCGAATTAAAGTGCAAAAAAGGTGAAGTGAAAATATATATTTTTTAAATTTAAATTTTAACCGTTGCATATTCGTATTTTTTATTTTATCCCTTTTTCTTTGCGTATGTATAGTAAAAAGAAAAAAATTTTAAAATTTTTTTTCAAAGTGAAGTTGATTGGTTCTTGAGAATTTTTTCTTTTTAATCGTAGGTACGGGGGGCCGGGTTTTTGTGTTTAACCCATTTTTCCCCGTTTTTTAACGTTGTCAATAAAAAACATAAATATTGATTTTTACGGCACCAAAATGCGGTTATACAAAAAATAAAAATAAACCCTTTCCCCAATTTTTAAAAATATTATACAGGCAAGGCTAGAATTTTTTAAATGGATTTAGAACCACGCCCAAGGCATAGGTTTCCGGTGGAAACCCATCCAGTTAGACCGGTCCGGGTTTTTAACCTTTTTATTTATATGGGAAATTCTTTAATAGAAACAATTTCATCACCTATTTTCACCTTTTGCGGTTTATATAAAATTTTTTTAAAAAATTAAGTTATTTTTTTTTAATATTAAAAATGATTAATCTCACGTTACCATGCTGATTAATAGAAGAAGTTTCTTACCATTTTACCGAATCTAAGGTTATATTAATACTTTTTTACAGAAATTATTACATTTTTTTTAATATTATCAAATTAAGGAAAAGTAAACACATAACTATAGAAATTATAAATCATTTTTAGTTTCGATAATTTTTTTTCTTTTGATTTTTTTTTTAAAGGGTTTAAACCGAAAAGATAATTTTTTAAAAATTTTTAAAAGTCAATAATAAATAGTTATCGTATTTTAAGAGTTGAGGACTTTTGTAAAAAATTTAACCTCAAACCGTCAATACCATCTTTTAAAACGGGTGTATAGAACTTTAAAAACGAAATCAGTATAAAAATTTGTTGATTTCCACCCCCCATTATTTTCTTCAAGGAAAATTTTTTGTTAAACCAACGCAATTTTCGAAGCCGTTTTTTTCATATTTTCCCA
Organism: Listronotus oregonensis; assembly: GCA_019359885.1. Lineage (NCBI taxonomy): Eukaryota > Metazoa > Arthropoda > Insecta > Coleoptera > Curculionidae > Listronotus > Listronotus oregonensis. The sequence goes on along the minus strand of JAHBCN010008557.1, from coordinate 17,808 downwards.
AATTTTATAAAAAAATTGAATTTTACAAATTGGGAATAAAATTGGTTTAATAATCCGTTTACAAATTAAACACATTTAAAGTTAATATTTAAAATGCAATTTTAAAAGAAAAATTTTTACTGAACAGAGTCCTTTGCCTTTTTAAAAACATATTGGAAAACCTCACTAAAAATTTTGATAATTCGAAAACCTTTAAAATTAGTACCTTTTTTTCTCTTTCCTTTCCTAAACTTCTTATAACCTCTTTAACTCAAGAACAGAGCTTCTTATCGAGCAAAGACACCTTTTTATTCACATTTCCCAAATTATCGCCTCATTAGGGGATTAAACTATATGGCTATTATTCTGTCGATACGAAAGCAAATTTTACTTTCTACCCTATGTTTTTCGAAAGGCGATCTCATTAAATTAAAAGTTAAACTTGTAAAATAATTAAAATTTAAAAAAACTAAGTTTGGTGACAGAAAATATATCTTTCACTTAAAACTTTCTAAAAAGGGATTCCTTTTGTGACTTTATTCCAAATCTTGTCTGTGTTACAGTTGGGTTTTTAATAAATAATCATCAGGTTAAATTTTTAAGTGATTTTTTAGGTTTTATGTCTCAAATCCAACCAATAAAACATTTGATAGAAAACCAATTCGCTTAAACCGAATTTTCTAATTTTTATATAAAAATTTTAACAATTTTATTTTATTTATTACCTTATTTTTAGTAAAGATTTTATACTTTATAGCAAACAAACACAGTTTATTCCTAATAAATATTTAAACTAGAAACTAGTAATTTAAATTACCCATACTGCACTCTTTTATGCTTACTCATAATCTTAATGTATTTTACTATGTAGTTGCGTTAAAAGAATGACCCAATATGCATAACATTAAGATACATTTGATTGCTACTAAATAAATTGTTCTTTTTTTTCAAACGTCAACTTAGCATAAATTTCTAATTTTGATTAAGATAATTCCATTTTAGTAATACTCATAGTTGAATATTAATGAACTTAGCAGATTATAATGCAAGAGAATGGGCACTTGAACTTACTTGAAATTAAAATAAAATTAAAATTAAATAAGATAGTTAGATTTAATATTATTTTAAATATGAAGGTTAAAGAAGTAATATGTTTAGATATCATACACGTTTATATTGTAATAGCAGTTCACGGTTTTTTTAGTACCTAAAATATAATAAAACTATTTTTAAAAAGTAATGAAAAATAAAAAATTAAAAACAAATACAAAAAATGACATTTCCGGAAAAATAACCATTTTTCCTTTTTAGTTAAAAATTGACTAATTCAATTTTATCAAGAAGCAAATCATTTTTTTTGTAAAATCCTGTTGGTATATTTTTTTAAAAAAAGAAGGGAAAAACCGAAAGAAATTGACCATTTTTTGAACAAATATAATTTAATTATTTTGATTTAAATTAATCCTTTGAAAAATAATTTTATACAGTAGAACCTCATTTATTCGAAATTCAAAGGACATTTTAATTTATTTCAATTAGAGGAAGTTTTAAATATTGAGAGTTTCAATTTATAAGGTTAATGTAAAAGAAATAAAACAATTTTTAAAAAATACAAACAATACACAGTTATTATTAAATAATTCGTGAAGCTTTCGTTCGTGTTTTAACTTATTTGTTTTACTTCAGCTTACTTTAATTAAAATTTTAGAGGTAACGTTTTAATTAAGCAACAAAATTCAATTTGAGGTCAAATATAAACATATTGGAATTTTTTAGAGGCTAAGTATGCATTAAAAAAATTATCGGTACATTATTTTTTGAACACCAGAGTTTACTTAAAAAAGTTAGTATATAGAAAACGTTACAAGGAAAAGAAATGACCCTTATTTCCACTTATTAATTTTTAAAAGTGATATTTGATTTATTTAAATATTAATTAAAAATTATTTATATTACCCAATTAAATTTCCTAATAAATCAATAAGTGAATCAAGGACAATTGAAAAAATATTTGTTTTTTAAAGTAGATAAGGTTATAAACCCTAAATTATAACATGTTATACATTAATAAATTAAAAATAAAAAAAATATAATAAATAATAATATATATATATATATATATATATATATATATATATATATATATATATATATATATATATATATATATATATATATATATATATATATATATATACACAGTGTGTCTCAAATTGGTGGGAATGTATGGGGATCTTGGAAACCACGATAGATAGAAAATCGGTTAAATGGGAAAAGTTTTAGATAGTTATGTTAGTATAAGCTAATCCCGTTTACTGCATGGTGTTATCTATTCAGGTTTTTGATAAATTTTGAAAAAACCTAAAACATGCATTTTTAAAAATTGGCCATATTTTTTTTAATAGAGAATTTTTTTAAAATCTGTTAAAACTTCTTTAAAGCAACTTTTTTTAAGGAATAAAACCGAGTAGTCAATTTTCATTTTCTACGTTTCGGGTTTGTAGAATTACATCAACTTTATTTTTTCATATGGGCACCTTATTGAATTTTATCGCAGCCAAATAGTGCTTTTTATTCTGATTTTTTATTTTAATTTATTAATGTATAACATGTTATAATTTAGGAGTTTATAACCTTATCTACTTTAAAAAACAAATATTTTTTCAATTGTCCTTGATTCACTTATTGGAATTTATTAGAGATAATTTTTAATTGAGGTAATACTTATAATAATTTTTAATTAATATTTAAATAAAGTCAAATATCACTTTTTAAAAAGTGCTAATAAGTGGAAATAAGGGTCATTTAGCACATTCGCTTAAGTAACGTTTTCTATATACTAACTTTTTTTAAGTAAACTCTGGTGTTCAAAAAATAATGTACCGATAATTTGAAGTGTTTTTAATGCATACTTAGCCTCTAAAATTCCAATATGTTTATATTTGAGCCTCTAGAATTCGAATTTTGTTGCTGTAATTCAAAACGTTACCTCTAAAATTTTAATTAAAGTAAGCTGAAGTAAAACAAATAAGTTAAAACACGAACGAAAGCTTCACGAATTATTTAATAATAACGTGTGTATTGTTTGTATTACATTGTTAAACAAGGTGTTTTATTTCGAATTTTATTCACATTAACCTCTATAAATTGAAACTCTCGATATTTAAAACTTCCTCTAATTCGAAATAAATTAAAATGTCCTTTGAATTTCGAATAAATGAGGTTCTACTGTATAAACAATTATTTTTCAAAGGATTAGTTGTACAACTCTAAAATAATTAAAGTTATGGTTTGTTCAAAAAATGGTCAATTTCTGCGGTTTTTCGCCTTCTTTTAAGAAAAATATACCAACAGGATTTTACAAAAAAAATGATTTGCTTCTTGATAAAATTGAATTAGATCAATTTTTTAACTGAAAAAGGAAAAATGGTTATTTTCCAGGAAATGTCATTTTTTGTATATTGTATGTTTAATTTTTTATATTCGATGTACTTTTTAAAAGATAGTTTGCTATTATATTTTAGGTACTAAAAAACCGTGAACTGTGCTATTACAATATAAACGTGTATGATATCTAAACATATTACTTCTTTAACCTTGCATATTCTACATTAATAATAGTTACAATCTAGACATATCTTATTTAATTTTAATTTTATTTTAATTTCAAGTAAGTTCAAGTGCCCATTCTCTTGCATTATAATCTGCTAAGTTCATTAATATTCAACTATGAGTATTACTAAAATGGAATTATCTTAATCAAAATTAGAAATTTATGCTAAGTTGACGTTTGAAAAAAAAGAACAATTTATTTAGTAGCAATCAAATGTATCTTAATGTTATGCATATTGGGTCATTCTTTTAACGCAACTACATAGTAAAATACATTAAGATTATGAGTAAGCATTAAAGAGTGCAGTATGGGTCATTTAAATTACTAGTTTCTAGTTTAAATATTTATTAGGAATAAACTGTGTTTGTTTGCTATAAAGTATAAAATCTTTACTAAAAATAAGGTAATAAATAAAATAAAATTGTTAAAATTTTTATATAAAAATTAGAGATATTCGAGTTTAAGCGAAGTGGGTTTTTCTATCAAATGTCTTTATTGGTTGGATTTAGAGAGACATAAAACCTAAAAAATCACTTAAAAAATCTTATAGCCTGATGATTATTTATTAAAAACCCAACTGTAACACAGACAAGATTTGAGAATGAACAGTCACATAGACCAGGAATCCCTTTCAGAAGTTTAGTGAAGAGGTTTTAAGTGTAAGATCATACTTTTCTGTCACCAAACTTAGTTTTTTAAATTTGTCAAGGTTATTTGTGTACAGTTTAACTGATTTAATTAACTGAGATCGCCTTTCGAAAATACATACGATAGAAAGTATAATAGCTTTCGTATCGACAGAATAATGAACCATATAGTTTAATACCTAATGAGGCATGCATAATTATGGGAAATGAGCTGTTGTTCTGGAATAAAAAGGTGTCTTTGCTCGATAAGAGTAAGCTCTGTTCTTGAGGTTATAAGAGGTTATAAGAAGTTTAGGAAAGGAAAGAGAGAAAAGGTACTAATTTTAAAGGTTTTCGAATTATCGAGGTTTGAATTAGTGAGGTTTTACTCTAATATGTTGTTTAAAAAGGCTAAAGGCAGACTCTGTTCGAGTAATAGTTTTTCTTTTAAAATTGCATTTTAAATATTAACTGTAAATTGTCCGATTTGAATTTAGTAAACGGATTATTAAACCTTTAATTTTATTCCACAATTTGTATATCTCAATTTTTATATAAATTTGGCGAAAACTATGAAAAAAACGGCTTCGAACATTGCGTTGAGCGCACGATCTATCCCTCTCTCTCTCTTCCTTGAAGCAAAATAGTGGGGGGGGTCAAAGGAAATCAACAATTTTTATACTGATTTCGGTTTTTTAAAGTTCTATACACCACGTTTTAAAAGATGGTATTGACGGTTTGAGGTTAAATTTTAGGTACAAGACAGCTCCTCTACAGCTCTGTAAAGTATACGATAACTATTTCATTATTGACTTTTAACATTTTAAAAAATTATCTTAGCGTCGGTTTAAACCCTTCATGAAAAAATCAAAAGAGTAAAATTATCGAAACTAAAAATGATTTATAATGTTCTATAGTTATGTGTTTACATATATTACCTTAATTTGATAATATTAAAAAAAATGTAACTCAATTTCTGTAAAAAAGTATTAATATAACCTTAGATTCGGTGAAAATGAGTAGATGACACTTCTTCTATTAATCAGCATGGCTAACGTGAGATTAGTGCAGTTTTGTAATATTAAAAAAAATATAACTTAATTTTTATAAAAAAACTTTTATATAAACCTTATGTAAGGTGAAAATAGGTAGATGAAATTGTTTCTATTAATCAGAATTTCCCGATATAAGTGAAGTTAAAGAACGCCGGACACGGTCAATAACTGGATAGGTAACCACCAGCGAACACCGTATGCCGTTGGGCGTGGTTCTAAATCCATGTTAAATCGTAGCTCTTGCCTGTATAATATTTTTAAAACGATAATGGGGAAGGGTAGTTATTTTTATATTGTCTGTATAACCGCATTATCTAAAAAGGTGCCGTAAAAATGCAATATTTGCATGTTTCTGTACTTAGACAACGTTGACAGAACTGGGGAAAAATGGGTTAAACATCTAAAAACCCGGCACCCACCGTACCTACGATTGAAAATTGATAAAAAAATTCTCAAGAACACAATAACAACTTCACTTTGGAAAAAAAAATGTTATATATTTTGTCTTTACATATACATACGCAAAGTTTTAAACCAGTATACTAAAAAATACGAATACTCCGCAACGGTTAATTTCTAAATTTAAAAAATATATATTTTCACTTCACAACTTGTGCACTTTAATTCGATATTCTGTGGAAAAACCCTTCACAGGAGGTAATTTTTAAAAAATAGAGCAGTCGACTTTTATCAATTTAGTAGTAGTTTCTTTCCAACCGGCTTTATAAAATTAACAATTCATCAATGCTTTAAACAGAATGATTTTAATATATATATATATATATATATATATATATATATATATATATATATATATATATATATATATATATATATATATATATATATATATATATATATATATATATATATATATATATAAATATTTACCTTTAAAGATAATAAAGGAGAGAAATACATTTAGTGCGTACTGATTTTACCAATGGTTTTTGCTAATAGTTTTAAGTCAGTTCAGAATCTTTAGAATATTAATAAGTTTATTTCTCCAGCACTTTTATAATAAGCAATTTAATAATAATCAACATATTTAAGGTTTTTATTTTTAAAAAGTGCTGTTTTTTGCTGAAACACCCTTAAAATAGTTTTAAGTATTGTTTCGTGTATATTTAGTTGCCTATACTAAATTCTTTGATTATTAGAAAATCACACATTAATAAGAGCTATTAATAAATGATTTCGTATACTTTAATAATAGTCATAAAATAAACGATCGCCAAAAATATATTTACTAATCTTTATACCACTGGAAAACGTCATTTTAAAACATTAAAATCAATAAAATGTTTTTAAGAAATTCAGAATTGACATTTTAAAAAAATTTTAATACCCTTTAGCAAAGTTAACAAAATCAATATTTTTTTTGTTGTCCGAAGTCATACAATTTTGTTTGAGTGGTATTTTTCCCGATACTCTATAAATTTTTCTAGTTAAAATACTACTAAATTATATTTAATGGTATTGAAATTAAAAAAAAACAGTTTTTAAAATTAGTCATTAATACTAGTAATTAGATTAATGTTACATATTTTGTTCAAAACTATCAAAATTATAATATCTATTTCATCGATTACTACTTGCATACAGAATGCGGATACATGTATTTCGTGTTAATTGGTGATAAATACTTTTGCTAATATTTGGCAATATTTATTTTGCGATTTTGAGAGTAAACTCATATAAATGTTGACTTAACTGTGTCGTGACCTAGTTTTAAATTTAAATAACCTGCAATACATTTTAAAAATTAGTTTGTAATATATTGTCAATAATAAAAAAGAAACAGTAACTTGTAGTTTAATTACGATTATTATTGTTTTGACGATTTTAATAGTAACATTTGGGCAAACTAAACACCCTGTTTTAATAAAATTAATTTTATTAAAACAGGGTGTTTTTGACAATAATGGAAGTACTTGTTTTTAATAAAATATTACTTTATTATGATAAAAAAAAAACATTAAAACACAGCAATATGGCTTTTAAAATACGGTTAATTATTTTTTTTTAATTAGTTTTTTGATTTTAGACACCCTTCTAAATTACTTTAATAAATTTTAAAAACAAATCGCTGGATCCGGGAAGTGGGGTGTGCTGGGCGGTTTAAAAGAGGTAGGACGAGTTACTGTACTTTAAGATTAAACATAAAATTAGGTTTGTTTTTAACACTTTTGATAAAACACTTAAGAAAAATTGGAAAACAAAATTTTTAAATACCCTAAAAATGGGAAAAAAACAACATTTTATTGAACGTTGTAAAATATGTTGGGTATTTGGCAACATAGTTGTAAGTCTTAGAGAAAACTACTTTGACAATAAAAATTATAGACGCCACAGTTTGGTTTATGGCACAGTTTATAATTATTTTTACAGATTTAGTTGTATATCAGGGTTTTTAAAATAAAGCAAACGCGCTGATGCGCGCTGGATTTTTACTAACTAAAAACTAACCAGAAGAAACCAGAAGGAAATGGAAATAAATTATAAAAACAACTTTACAACCAAAAATATTGATGGAGGTAAAAATGAATAAAATAGTATTTCAAAATCAAAAGTAGTTTTTCCTTAATTAAACACTCCAGTGTATTTCCGTCTTTTTTCTATACTACTGTACTAAATTAAAATTCATAGGTTAAGGGCAACAACTATAAAACTAAATTAAATGTTCAGTTCAATTTATCTCTGTCCTACTTGTTTTATTAAAAAACAATATGAAGAGACTTAAAATGGAGATTTAAATGGTGTTGTCAATTATTGTCCAAGTTAAAAGTAAACAACTATCAAAAAAAAAATTTTTTTTTTTGTTATTTTTAACAAAAATGTGAATTATACATTATCCACTTTTAACTTAGACAATAATTAACAACACCGTTTAAATCTCCATTTTAAGTCTCTTCATATTGTTTCTTAATAAAACAAGTAAGATAGAGATAAATTATAGTTGTTGCCTTTAACCTATGAAATTTAATTTAGTACAGTAGTATAGAAAAATTATAATATTTTAAAGAATGTAGAGAAAACCTATACAGCATAGTTACCAAAGAGAAGATCTACAAAAATGTGCCATTAAAGAAATAATAAAGTATTAAAAATGGGAAGGTTTTTGGCAGTTGTATAAGGATTAAAAAGTGCGTTAAATTTGTGGAAATCATATTTTTCTGTCTATTTCGGAGGTGTAAAAATCAACCAAATATATTAAAATAGATGTATCCCAGATGGACCACGTTTCTACTTTTTTTTACAAATATTGTTAATAAGTTAATAAAAGGTCCTATTAACAAGGCTAAACAAAATAAGTTCATCGACTATCACCAGATAGTCGAGATAACATAATAGTTTGTTTTTCTTAAATTTTTATGACGCTTTTTATTTTATAAATAAAATTCTTTTCTCATCATTTAAAATATATATTTTTTGTAATAAAATTAGATGGTAAAATAGTTTTTAAAACTGATATTATTTTTTGATATTGTAAATAAAATTACTTTAAAAGGGAACAGACTCTGTTCTGACTATGCTGTATAATATATACCAAATAGTGCTAAACTTTCACTTCATTTTTTAGTGACTTTAATACTAAAAAACTATATGTTTATCTTATGTAAATGCCAGGTGCAATGTCAAGGTAATCGGGTTTCAATACATGAAAAACGATACACTTTATGTTCATACAAAATGGGTGCCAAATTAGTTTTACTGTTTTATGTACACGGACAATTATGCTTTAACTCTGCGATAAAAAAAATTTTGAAACTTCTGTTCCTAAAAACCAAACATTTTTTAATACAGAGATTATAGTAGCCCACTATCATTAACATAATCAGAATATACAGTGACGGGCAGTTGAACACATATGGAAAAAAAATTATTCTTGAACGTATTAAAAACTTTTTTGACAGTCGCTTGTGTTATATTGACATTCGGCTTACGAGCGCTAATTTAAATATCAAAAAATGAGGTTAGTTGGCATGATATCCTTAAACGTTATTCAAGAAAGCTGTTTATAATTTTATGTTTTCTATTTGTAAATTAAAATTTCACAATATTATCATTTTAATAATTTATTAATTTATTTTATCAACAATGTAATAACTTTTTATATCATAAAAACTATTGTTTGTAATTTATATTTTTTATGCTCTTATATTAAAATATCGATCAAAATCGTGGTAGTTTCGCAGTAATTGTATCCTATTTAATTAGATTCTTATTTTTTAAAAGGCTAAATGTTATATATATGAGAATAATATATATACATATATTATAATATATGTATCAATGATAATATTATAAAAAAAATATATCTATTTATATTTTTATATTTATATATTTTTTTTTCCCCATTTTGACTAAAATTCTTTTAGTAAAAAATTACATTTTTCGTTTAAACCCTTTTTATTTATCTGTATCAAAATGTTTATATAACTTTAATAGAGTCAATTTAAAACTCTATTTTTGTTTTAAATTTTTTTTCTTTTTAGTATATAAATCGAGTCCAAACATTCCGTGGTAGCAGGTTTCCGCCGGTAATTGTATCCGATTTAATTTACCGATTCCTTATTTTTTACCAAAGGCCAAATGTTCAATGTAAGAAGTGAATAAGACACAATATGTAGTGAATCAATGTATTTGCAAGATGATAATATTATAAGAAAAACATACTAGATCCGTGATTTTGATCTTTTTTTTTATTTTTTGCTTGTTTAACCCCCAATTTTGACTAGATTCGTTTTACGAAATAAATACGACGAATCTCCTTAATTTTATGTCAAAATTTAACTTTAATTTCTATTTTATTTTTCATTTAAGTATTATTGATAACGAAGGCAAAGTTGCCAACCAAAACATAGATAAGTATTTTAAGTTCAGGTGATCTCCCAGTTCTTGGGTGTCAATAGGGCTGAGCACACTCAGTCCTATACTCCAGGACCAGGACCAAAGCGGTTCCATGGTACAAAAACTTTCATAATGAGTAAACCCAACAAGAAACTGATTACAAGTAGTTTTAACTTATTAATTTTCTTCTTATTAAAATCCTCATTGATAATGCAATTTTTGTTAAAAAAAACTGACTTAATCAGTTTTTTAAAGCTTTATGCTTTATCGTCCTGGAACCATAATAAAAATATAGATTCATCATCTCAGATAATACCTGCACGTTTTATTTTTACCGAGATGACCCGGATGTTGTAGAGCTAACCATAAACTGCAAGAAATGTGGGTTCGTATATGAATAAACATTGTTTAAGAGATTTTAATAATTATTGGTCTGTGTAGATCGAACAGAGGTAATAACAATATTAATGCAATTTTTATGATATGGAATAACATGATGTCATTGTTAAAAGTATCGCTCCTCATACTTGCCAAGTTACGCAGTAAGTGTTTGATGCGTGGTCGATATACTCTTATGGACGATATGCAAGGTCGGGTTTTATAGATGTCATAAAATTGTAGTCTTTTGTTACAGAGGGTGTTATTAGGATATAAAATGGTTTTTTACAAGCTTTTATTTAACTTGCAATATTTGTTGCATGTTATGTTTGTTCGGGTCAAATTTTGCTACTGAATTTTAAAGCAATTATCCTCAACCGATTAAACTGAAATTTTACATACACCTTTTGTTTGGATGACAATGCATGGTTAGGTAAATAACGTCATTCTACATCCAATATGGTGGACCGTCCAAGATGGAGGACTGGTTATTTTTATGCATTCCCATGATACGGGTATCAAATAAAAGGGTTTGCTAAGAAGAATACGAAAAATAAAATGTCGTTACTCTAAATCCAATATGGCGTACCGCGCAAGATGGTGGACTAGTTATTTTTTATGCTCTCCAATGATATGGGTATCAAATGAAAGGGTTTCCTGAGAAGAATCCGAAAAATAAATCGTCGCCACTCTTAATAAAATATGGCGGACCGCAAAAAGGTGGTGGACTAGTGATTTTTTATGCACTCCCATGATATGGGTATTACATAAAAAAGTTTGCTGAGAAAAACTAAAAATAAAACGACATTATTTCAAATCCAATATGGCGGAGCCCCATCTTTAATCTAAAAAATAAATTAAGAATAAAAAAACATTTTTAAAAACAAGCTTTTATTTATATGTACTAAGGAGAAGAAGATAATCTTTTCAAACCCATCAATTCATATCATTACATTACTTAATTTATATGATATAAAGGCTTGTCGGGAGATTTACCTGTGTAGATAAACAAAAATAGAACATGTACTTAATTTTTACATAAGTTATTTTAAAAAAAATATATATGTGTTTTTACAAAATATAATATATACAACTTTAAATTATATAATTATTAATGTAATAAATTATATTATGTTTTTAAAATAGGTAAATTGGACTTTTTATTTAGTAATTAAAAAAAAATTGATGATTTATTTAAATATTTTTCTTTATACATGTAAAAATATGTTTGAAATTTCTAATTCACATTAACAAACTTCTTTCTTCCGCAACTAAACCAATTTATAGTTTGGCTGACTTCATTCTAGTATTCAGTCTGATTTTAAAAGCCAGCCAGCCAGGACATTTGGGATTAGGACACCAAAAACCTTGTCCAGTTCAATAAATCTAAAACACAATAGTGTTTATTGTCCTAAAATAAGTTTAACAAAACTTAAGCTTTAGTTATAAGTAAAGCGCGGATTATATGCAAATTGCATATACATGCATATTTTGCATATTTTGTCCGTTTTTGAAAAAAATGCATATTTTTGATACATTTTGATTTACCTGCATATTATGGTCATCTTTTCCAAAAATTTTTAACACCATTTGATATCTAAATTCTTTATCATCAGTCCCAAATACTCTAATCTTTGGGAATTCCCAGGTACTAACTTAAATGAGGTTTTTATTATTTTATGATGGGGGTTGTTGGTTTTACCCAAATTATTAATACTTTAACAATAACCCAAGGTTCGGCACAGTTTGGAATTTATAAATATTGGGTAGGCATAATAGACTCAGGTTGTATATTTAGTTTGTCAAAAACCTTTGGTGTGTCAGCAGAGGGTTTAACGAATAAAAATGGCGAAAATAGTAAAACTGCGACGTGGATTAAGGGTATTTCCGAGTTAGAATTTAGTGGAAAAAAAAAGTTTTTTGCAAAGCCTGTTCAAAAATAATTTTTTTGGAGAAAAAGTTTCAAAGTGGATCAGCATTTAAAAACAGCGCTGCATATCGCGAAGGTTAAAAAAAATGAAATGTGCGCCAGTTCAGCAGAGTGTTAAAAACGCATTTCAAAATGTGGGTGCAAAATCTCAGTCGGAAAAGGAACTTTTTCAACAAGACTTGTGTAAAACTATGATGGCAGCTAACTACCACTAAGAAAACTTCAGCATCCCCAATTTAAAGTTTTCTACAAAGGGCATTCAACCAAACCATTCCCGATGAGTCGACACTGGAAAGAAAAATGTTCATTGGTCCACGAGACAGTCCTTCAGGAAATAAAATCTTTAATTGGCGAAAAAACTTTTTATCGTTGTGGATGAAAGTACAGAGGCTTGTGGCAAAATATATCCACATCTGATGATTGGAGCACTTAAAAAAATAATTTCCAAACGCATACCTAATAGCTTCGAAGCAGTTGGAGAAAACCAATAATGTGACGGTATCCAGATTCATACAGCAGTCTCTATCAAGCTTCTTTCTTCCAAACCCAGTGCCAGAAAAAAAAGTTCTTAGTGCTTTTTATCTGATGCCGCCCCCTATATGGTGAAAGTAGGACAGAACCTTAAAGTATTTTACCCCAATATGGTGCATGTTATGTCTTCTGCACGGGATAAACCGAGTAGCAGAAACCATCAGAACAGCATTTCCGCTAGTAAATAAGCTAATTTCAAGTGTTAAAAAGTCTTTATCAAAGCCCTAAGGGTGCAAATGTATGGGAGCGACTGCCTGGGTTATTTACCACCAGAATGTAATTACCAGATGGGGAACGGGATTAATGCAGCTATATTCTACGCTGAACACTTTGTTTCCGTTAAAGACTTAATTTTGGACTTGGAGGACGACGCTCAGAGTGTAGTTCAAAGTAAGGACTTGTTACAAAGTGCAAGTGTAGCTAAATTTAGTTTTTATTAAAGTTCATTTTGGTTTTATACCAGATATGATCACATCGTTAGAGAGTGGACAATTAAGTTTAAGAGAGCCATTAACCATTGCCTTTTTTGGCTAAGTGTAAAAGTTCCGGGTAAAGTTGGAGATCAAAAAAAAGGCCCAAAGCGGATGCGACTTTAACGAAGAATGAAGGTATAAATTTTTAAAAATAGTCAAAAATATCTACGAAAATAAGTCTTCTGACGAACATGTACCATGGTCTTATATAATACTTCAAAACTTCAGTATTGTCCAATTACGTCAGTAGACGTTGAAAGAAACCCCTTTCTTTGTATAAAAATTTTCACTGATAGAAGACAATCATTTTTTACTAGAAAACTTCGAAAAGTATCTTGTTGTCAATGCCTTTTATAGTATTTCCAAAGAAAAATTGTATAAAATTTGTATTATTTTTTTTGCTTTGTATATATTATTTAATCTTGGATTAAGTTATAAACCAATTATGAACCATTTTAAAATAGTAAATAATTGTATCTGACCACATAACTAATATCTGACTATGTTTTTTTCACTTTTCACTCTCATGTGTATTTATTTTTCCAAATTCACCCTATTTTGTTCTATTACATCATTAAATTTTTTTTTACATATTGAATTGCATATTTTGTAATAAAAGTCAATATTTGTGCATATTTTTATGAAAAAAGATGCATATATATGCGCATATTTTTTCAAAAACTTGTTGCATATATTCCGTGCTTTAGTTATAAGTATATTTCAAATATTTTTATTTGTATAAATAACAATTTTAATTTGCACATTTCAGCTGTCTTCATATTTTGATGAACCGTGCATATCTAAGCATATGCTATTTTAATCAAGCATATTTGTATTAGCTAAACTTTTAACAAAACACAAAAAATACTTTAAATAAACAGGGCACATCAAATTAATAAATAAATGAGGTTTGGTTTTCAAACTCCAGTTAGCGTTCGTAAGTCCATGCACTTTAAGCTCCATGGTCATGTGATCAAAACTTTACTCTAACGCCGCCCCAGCTTCATTTTTATTTCCGAACCCACCCAGAGTTAACAACAGGGGCATTAAAATGTAAAAATAAAGCATCGGTGTTATCGGATTTTTAATGCAATGAAAACAATAATTTTTCTAACACAGTTTTTAGACATAAATTTGGATTCTAATTGTACAACTTTACAAAAATATAAAGAACTATTGACATATATAGAATTTTCGACAAATTTATCTTTTATCAAAAGCAATTTTTGCATTTAATATTATTTAAAATTAAATTTAAATTTAGAGTCTATAGGATTGATTATTGATTTTGAAAAAATTATCTAAAAACGAAACTGGAAAAATAAAAATACTCCTTTTTAAAATATTTAGAAACTTAGTTATCAAAAATTTAGGTTTTTTAATTTTATGAAATATTACCAAGCATCTTAAAGTTACAAAATTTGCCGAAAATAGTCCGCAAATAATTTTTAATGTCTCCATCACTTTAGTTGACGTAGAGAGGTCATTTTTGGTTTACAAACATTTGTATATCCACAAAAGCCTTAAGTTTTTGTCCAAAAACTTAAAAAATATTTAATTGTACAACTAAATAATTACTTGCAATATTTTTTTATAGAAAATATTTTAAGACAATATATTTTTTCTGTGTGTAATTAATGCATTTGTTGCATTATGCATATTTTATTCGCATAACTTTGCTAATTTTTTAGAAAAAACTGCATATATAGGCGCATATTTCTTACGCATTTCTTGCATATATTCCGGAGTCTACTTGACCAAGTTCTTTAGAATAGAGAATCATTTAAACTTGTAGGCGTTATCTTTAAAGACGATCTGGTGAAATCATTTTATATTCAATACGCAAGGAAGCTTCGAAAAAGTTCGGATTCCTCTCTTGAACCAAAAATTTCTCCTTTTCTAATCTGTATGCTCTGTATGTATTCCAAATCAGACCCTGCTTGAAGTATTGTCCCCATAAGGGCAAATGTCTCTTGGATTTCCCAGTGGCAAATAGCATTTTCCACAACTCTTAACATTTGAATCCGTCCGCCCTTTAAATGACCACAAGGTTCATTAAAAACTTTTGCATAAATCTTTTCTTATTCACAACAAATTTAACAGTTAAGGAGAATTAGTAAAAAAATAATAGAGAAAATCTTTGATCTTTAGATAAAGCGTTTCTAACAGCATTATTTTCTTTATCATTTTAAAAATTATAAGGAAGTTTGTCTTACCCACTTTAAAAACGTAACAGGGTACCTAGAGGTCACCAGCCACTAGAACTTACCTAGAAAAAAAGGAAAATAAATTAGAAAATGTTTAACAAATAAGAAATCCCTTATTTTTAAAATTTAAGCTTCCTTGACTTCAGTGTTTTTTTTTTTCTTAATTTTGCCCGTCATTATAATATAAATAAATATTTAAATTTAGATTAAACCCAAGTCTGCCAAATATTGCTCTAGCTCAGATTCCCTTTACACTCTTTTTAATGGAGATTGAACAGTTAGGGGCTTGCTCAGATGCATCAAATTTTGGCGACATGCCTCGTTAAACATTGTTAGGACAGTTAACATACCGGTTTATTTTCGCGAGAAGCGGTAACGCAGGGGAAGGTCTTCTGACGTCAGTATCTACGTCATTACTTTGTACCCAGTATCTACCGCTATCGCCACTGGTCAGGAGGAGCGTTAATAATGGTTATGTCAAGTTTAAATTTAAAATAATGAAGGATTCGCGGCTTTTCTATTGTTTTGGTTTTTGTCATGTTTTTTTTTGCTATGGTTTAACAACTATATATATTGCATTTTTTGGTTTATTAGTTAATTTCCAAATGGATGAATTAGTGAAATTATATTTAAATCATAAAGAAAAAATTTACTTGTTATAGTTGACTTGGAAACAGCTACTATCTTATCAAATGAAAAATTTGGTTTATATATTATCTTTTCGACTTATTTCTTAACTCTCCAAAGACCTTACATATAAATTTAAACTTAAAAGTGTATTAAACGATTAGTTTGTAAGTTGACATACTTAAACCGTTTCGTTTTTGCGAGGATAGCCGGGTTAAACACGGTTAGAATGGTGGGGGAAAGAACTGCTATCAACCAGTAGTTTAAAACGGTAAGTCGCGAAAAAATCCTTATGGTCTCCAAAAGTATGAACTATTTTATTTGAAACTGCTAAAGAACAAATTACACTGGCTAACATGGGCGTAGCGAGGTACGGGCAGGGAGGGGCAGCTGCCCCCCCTCCCTTAGAAGAGCGGTCGTTCGCTGGTAAACTGTAATTCTGTCGAGCTTCATAACTTGCGACGCTTCTTAAAAGACCTAAGAAACTAACAGACTTAAAGGCTAGCTTGTGAAATCCAACTATACGTCATGTGATCTCTAATATATATTTTGTTTACATCATTTCTTACTCTAACAAATGTCACTTGTAACGACAAGAGTAGCGTAGTTTTTTTTGTTATAGAAAAATAAATCATAAAAACCCTTTGTGAAAACCCAAAAGAACTTTAAAAAAGTAGTAAAGAACCCTAAATAAAATAGACATAGAAGTGAAGCGGCTAGACGGGATGCGGGGTGAGAGGGGAGGCAACTGATCAGCCAATGTTGTGCGCTTTTATCGGTCGCCGCTCGCATTTATGCAAGCAATTTCTGATTTTTATATATTTTTTTATTACTACCTTCACTGCTCAAGTGAAACTCATATGGTAAAAACAACGATCAAATCAAACAATATAATCTAGGATTCTCGTCGTCTGCCCCCCCTTTTATACAATCCTGGTTACGCCTCTGCTGGTTAATTCTTCGGAGCAGAAGCCGTATTAGGCAAGAGAAAAAAGTGTTTTGATAAAACCGGGGTAAATAATGGAGCGAAGAATACGTCTACTCCGAATTATGGTTTAAGACCAGTTTGTGAAAGTAAATTGTAGAGAAAAGATTTTTTGTCTACAGTACTTTACCTAAATGCAAAAAATTGTGGAAAGAGAAAATCGTTAATTAAAAAATAAATGTTAATAAGTATACTTGAGCCTTGGGATACCTCAACATTGATCTGGTTAGAACGTTAAGAGTGACCATCCATCATAACAAATATAATCACATCGGTTTTTATTTAAACTTTATCCAGCTCTTTTATAAATAAATCGTTTGTAATTTCATAATTTCAATTTGAAAATTGAAAGTTGAAAATTTTTTGTGCGCATGCCCCAACTTTCGCGATGTTTTTCGAGCACTTTATTTACAAATGTATGAGCAGTGCATATATTTATAAAAAATTACCAATAAAACAAGTAATAATAATAATTTTTTTATAAACAGTTCAATTTATATTATTGTATCCCAAACTGGACGCGTTCTTATGGGGAAAAACCCCCTTTTTT
>JAHBCN010008556.1:0-38260 GCA_019359885.1 Listronotus oregonensis | reverse complement strand
TTTTGTGTAATAATTTCCCCATTTTTTTTAAATTATTGATTATTTTTAAATGGGTTTTTGGGGGAGATAACTAAATTGTAAAAAAACCTTTTATTAACTATTTAACTAAAGTTTAATAAAGAAAAGTTGAAAAGGGTTTTTGGATTTTTTTGGAAATAGGGTTTTTAAATCCAGGGGTACTTTTTTTCTAGTTGAGAATATCAATAATCATCAAAACCAAGTTTCCTACTAATGCCATTAGCACAATAAGTAATGCTTTAATAGTATTTTAAAGGTTTTTAAATGTTTTCAAAGCAGCCAGTTAGGGGGGTGAAAAAAAAAATACGAACATGTAAAAATTTTTAAATATCAATATTTTTTGCTCTAAATAAAAAAATTTTAGCCGTAAATTGTTATTAGAAACATTTTTTTAGTAACTTTTTTCGAAATTTTCACAAATTGATCCTTTTTTAAAAATTTTTTTACAAAATAACGAATTTGACAATTGACATACATTATCTGTCAATTATAATTGGGGTATTTTAGGTTATTTCAAGGAAGTAAAAAAATTTTTGAATTTTCTTTTTTAAAAAGTTTTTTTTAAATTTAAAATATTTAAAAATTTTAATTTTTTTTTTTTTTGGTTTTTAAAAAAACCTTTTTTTAATTTTTTAAAAAATTTCATATATATATAAAAAGGGGAAAACGGCTCCATTATTTTTGGACCCCGCAAAAAAAAATATCTATTTTTTTTATTTTAAAAAAAAATTGCTAATTTTAATGTAGAAAACCCATTTTTTTTGTTTTTTTAAAAATTTTGGGACCAAAAAAAATTACAAAAAATTTCAGCAGTAATTATTAAAATAATATGGTTGTTACTAGTGAGATTTTTTTAATCGTTTGTTTTTTTTTGTATTTAAAAAAACAAACCAGATTTTTTTTTTATTTGATGCAAATACACAAAATACCCATATTACGAAAAATAAGAGGGGACCAAAAATTGCCAATTTTCAAAAACTACAAACGTTAATTAATGTAGTAAACTCAATTTTTTTTAGTTTTAAACATTTGTCCCAAAAAATGAAAATACATTTCTGAGCCGTAACTATTGAAAAAAAAGTAAATTTTTACTAGTGAGATTTTGTCAATCGTTTGTAGTTTTTGGTAGTAGCAAAAAAAAATTTTTTGATGCCATACGCAAAATATCCCTATTACGAAAAAAAATAAGGTACAAAACAGTGCGAAGGGACTCAAAAAAACAAACGATGCTAATTAAGTAGTAAACCGATTTTTTGTAGTTTTTAAAAACAAGACCGGGAAAAATTTTAAAAAAACAAATTTTTGAGCGTAATTATTGGGAAATAATGTAATTCAATAGTGAGATTAAGCTCAATCGTTTGTAGTTTTTTTGGTAAAAAAATTGTTTTTTTCTGACAAAATGTCGCAATTTTTGGCTTCCATATTTTTTGTAAATATATTTTGTTAAATTTTCCCCCAAATAAAAAAAAAGTTACTTAAAAAAAACACAAAGGATTTTAGCATTTTTCTAATAGGGCAATTTTCATTATTTGTAATAAATCTGCTAAAAAATTTATTTAAAAATTTTTTTGGTCCAATTAAAAATAAAAAAAATTTGGGTTTTAAATAAAAATTTAAATCGTTTGTTTTTTTTAATTCCATTTTTAAAGCCTCCATTTTTTTTTAAAAGCATTTTTTTTTACCCATAAAAAAAAAATTTTTTTTTACTAAAAAAAACCCAAAACAAAATTTAGTTTTTTCATCTTCCCAGTAGCAAATACATTATTTCCAAAATTTCTGCCCCGTTTTTTTAAAAATTTTTCCCCAATTTTTAAAAACCAAAAAAAATTCCCCATTCTTTTTCTTTTTTTTTTTTTAAAAATGCCCACTTTTTTAGCCTTTTATTATTTTTTGTAAATGAGTTTTTTTTTTAAATTTTTCATCAAGTAAAAAAAGTTTTTAAAAAAAAAATTTTCAAACGATTGAATATTTATTTACTAGTAGCAACTTTCAAATTTTTTGAATAATTACTGTCAGAAAAAATTAAAATTTTTTTGGCTAATTATTAAAATAAAAAAAAAAATTTAGTTTAATACTTTTTTAGCATCGTTTTTAGTAAAAAATAAAAAAAAAAAAAAATATATTTTTTTAAAAGGGGTTCCCCGGGGATGGGTTTGGGAAAACGGGTTTTGTCAGATTTATGATTTTTTAAAAAAATAATTGTAAATTTTAAAAAAAAACCCAAATTTTTTAAATTTTAACCCTTTTTTTTTTTTTTTTAAAAAAAAAATTTAAAAAATTAAAAAATTTTAAAAAATTTTTTTTTAAAAAAAAAAAATTTTTTTTAAAAATTTTTTTTTTTTTTTTTAAAATTTTGGGGAAAAAAATTTTTTAAAAAAAAAAAAAAAATTTTAAAAAGGGGGGAAAATTTTTTTAAAAGGGAAAAAATTTTTTTTTAAAAAAAAAAAACCCCAAACCGGGAAAAAATTTAAAAAGGGGGAAAAAAAAAGGGAAAAAAAAACCGGGAAAAAAACCTTTTTGGGGCCCCAAAAAGGAAAAATTTCCCCCCCAAAAAGGGGTTTTTTATGTTTATGTTTCCCAACTATCTTAGATCTGTAAGTCATAAACTGCAAGCATTTTAAAAATTTATTGATAAAAAAAATCAACAATTTAATGATAAGTTGTCTGATTTTTTTTTTTTTATCTTGGGACAGTCCACGAAGGCTGATGCCTAAGTACTAACGTCCTTTCTTCAGTGTGGTGAGAGGAGTTTGTTCACAGGGACTTAAATTTTGGGTTGGAAGGAGACGGAAAAACTTCGGGGCAGCGGGTTTAAATAGTCTTGACACTCTAGGGATAAAGGAACGAAGAAAGGGGGAAGTTCGGGCCTTTTAACTGAATAAAAGGGGATGCAAAAAGTTGCACTACGGTTGCTCTGTTGGGAGCTGCCAGAGAAGGTTATACTGGCCCCCCAAAAGAGCAGAAACCGTAAAAATATTAGAAGAGGAAACCCCCTACAGCTCGACGGGGGGAAAAGAGGAACCCTTTCTGTAGCGTTGGATCATTAATAAGACAAAAGCTCTTCTTTGAATGGAGTCCAGAATGCTAAGTGTTGTGGGGCCCCCTTTCCCCCAACAGAAACAAATTTAGAGGTCTGATTTGGGATACATACAGAGTGTACAAATTAAAAGAAGAGAAATATTTTCTGGTCAAAGAAACCCAAATTTTTTTTTGAAGCTGCCGAAACTAGGGATAAAATGTTTTGTAGTTGAGGTTATTCTAAAAGAAACGGAAAAGATTAAACATTTTTGTTCTGCAGAACTTCCGCTCATATGTGGGAATGAGCATTTGCAGACTTTTTCGCGACAGGGAACAACTGTTTTTTGAGGCATTAAACTGAACAAGTTTTTTGGGCCCCCAATCCAAGATAAGTTTGAGGTCTTGTGAAAGAGATATTGCATTGCCCTCCTTTTTGAAATCGGGATTACATTTGGCTTAAGAAATTGAAATGAGTGGAGGGTACTATCGTCAGAAAAACTATGAATGGGATTGATTGGGAAGAGAGAAGATCTTTAAATGTGTAGAAGAAACAGCGTGGTGCCAGCATGAGCCCTGGGGCACCCCAGCATTAATTTGGTGGGCTGGAGGAATGAATCTACATAACGATAACGTCGTTTGAAAGGAAACTGGAAAGCCAAGAGAAAGCTTAGAGGAAGCCCCCAAAAAAGGAAGTTTGAAGAAGCCCATCACCCAGCCGATAAAGTTTTGGATATGTTTGTTGTTGTTGTTGTATGTTGTATTTTCTCCCTGAATTAATATCTATTTTGTTTTGTGAAGTATGTTTATTTCACTTAACATCCAGCGTTATGCCTATATAACTAATATAGTAAAACAAAACTAACTAAAAAAAATCTTTGGTATTCTCACTAAATCCGATTACCTAAAATAAAAACTTAATAGTTTGTTGTGTAGTATCCGTTGATGATCTGACCGGAACTAGGGTGCCCCATGGGTCAGGAGGCCTTGGGCACTTGAAAAGAGTGCCCAGTGGGCAAAAAGAAACATGAAGACACCCAAAATCATAAGAATTTGTACAATAAGTGTAAAGTCTGATTTTTTCGCGATAACAATACACCTTTCTACCGACAAAAGTAAAACCGAATTTATTTATTAGCAATAACACATGTCTTTTTTTTAATTTAAAGTTTTTAAAGACCTGCTTTCTTTACAGTGTTGTCAGGCAGTTGCGAACAGACATTAAAAGTTATTAATTAAAAAAAAAGTCAAAACGATCAACATATTAAATTACCATATTAATAGTGTAAGTCCTGTTTTATCTTAAAAATCGACATCAATTTCAAAGTCAAAATTAAAATAAATTATGTGTGTAACCCAAAAAAAAACGTGGTTTTATTTTAAGTTTCTATCTGTTGTCAGTTTTAGTGGAAAAAAATCCATAATTTACATTTTATGCGATTTTAGATTCTAAAAATAAAATTTTATTAGTTTAAACAAAACTTAATTAATTAGTTTTAAAAATAAATCTATATTGTTATCTCCTGCCGACAAGCAGAATATTATAAAGTTATCGAAAATCATAAAATATAAACTATTGTTGTTGCCGTTGCCAGGCAGAACAGAGCAAAATAATTTTATTTTTAATAAATATTATTGCTTTATTTATTAAATTATTTTAATAAACAAAATTATACGCATACAAAAAAGCTTCCTTCACTTGTTATGGCTTTTGCTTCAGGGTATTATCCAGTGTTATTTTACCTCTGGCAGCCCTAACAAAGCAATACGTAGCGGCACTTTTAATCATCCCTCTACAGTCAAGCTTAAGAGGCTCCAAACTTTCCACTTTCTTCGTTTCTTAATCTCTTTATCCCCCTTTTTTTTTTGGGTTTTTTTTTTCCCTTTTTTTTAAAAGTCCTGTGGTAATAATCTTTTTGTTTGCCACATTTAAGACACCCATGCTACGTCAGTACTTCGACTTTAAGTCTTCCAGGAATTCAAAGCGCTCCTCAAATCTATACATGGTTTTATAAATATGACATCGATACTAACCAACAAACATTGGAACAGCGTTTCCCTTAAAAAAAAAAAAAAAAAAACGAAATTTAAAGTTTTGTAAGTTATTTAAAAAAACTGTATAACGTTTAATTTTAAACATTAGGTTTCATGCCTGTTTGTTAAAAGTTAACATATTGACCCGTTTGTTAAATGTACCTCGCACAGAGATTCTACATTTTTACCAACGACGCCAAGTTTATAAAAAAAGATTTATTAGCTTTAGAATTAGTACATAACCTTACTATATTTTAAAAACAATTGTGTTTTGTGTTGCAAATTTAAAGTTTTTTCTTGTAATATAAAAAGGAAACATGGATCGGAAAGTAAGTATATTACACCATTTGGTACTACAGTTTAGTTTTTATGTATGTAGGTATATAGATAAACTGACCAAAACTCCCAATATGGAAGGTTAGGTTTTTAAGCCATAAGTCTAGAATATCCAGCATTAGTCGTTTTCTAAGGATAAAGTTACCATTTGTCCCAAATATTGGGGTAATAAGCCCGGATTTAGTTTCGGGAGGTGCCTTTCATTCCATATAAATTAAAGAAAGTATAGATTAAAATTTGATTGCTTTATACCTACCTACATAATAGTAATTTATGTTATAAGACCGGAAAGTAGGGTTTTGCCAAGCGGTTTCGAGGGCGAGCGTTAGGCGAGGATGGCACAGCGATCCTCCGCAACGATATTAACTGATGCTAAAGGCGATTTATTGACTGTGAAGTGCCATGAAGGTTGGCGCTCCTCGACTGTGACCGAGGGTTAGATTGAAGATTCCGAGCAAAATAAAATTTAAATAGCCAAAAAAATTATAAGTGCCAGCAACACAGACTCTTTCGGCAAATTCACCTGAGAGATTTATATTATACATCAAAGAATCGGCAGAAGGAAATTTATCAGTTTTTAATGCTTTAAATTATAATCAGTGCACAGTAACGGCCATTAAATTTTGGGAAATTCTTTTTCCCTTTCGTATAATAGACTTATGCTTATGCCACCTTCTACCGAATATAAATACCTGTTAACCTAATAAAGAAACATGTGTCCGTTGTCAGTGTCTAAAAATATTTTTTAAAATGCCAAACATAACTTTGGATCAAAAAGTATTAATT
Source organism: Listronotus oregonensis (assembly GCA_019359885.1). Lineage (NCBI taxonomy): Eukaryota > Metazoa > Arthropoda > Insecta > Coleoptera > Curculionidae > Listronotus > Listronotus oregonensis. Next base: position 32,071 of record JAHBCN010008556.1, on the reverse strand, counting down.
ATTCATTATATTGAGCAGAGAGGTTGGCCAGAAAGGGATGTAGCTAAAGAGCGTAACATCACAAAGAGTACTATTCTGTGAAAAAAAATGGCAGGAAAAAAACTCGTTTGAGAGAAGAGCTGGAAGTGATCGCCCCAAACTATCGAATCAAGAACAAGACAATAATTCAGTTAATGTTTTGAGAAACCAACCATTTAAATCTGTAGTTACAGCAAAAACGGAAAGCAATTTCCCAGCATCGGTTAAAACGGCACGGCCAGGAATAAGGCAAATATTCGAATTGCGCTGCCACCCGGCAGCCTTAAAACCGTTTTAAATAAATGCAAATAAAAAACAACGCATTGGATTTGCTCTACAATTTTACTTGGAACATCCGATTTTTTGGGAAAATATAATATTCACCGATGAAAAACTATTTCAGTCTTGCTACAATGGGATACAAGGTATACAGGCCTCAAGCAACACGATTTGATGAAAAATAAACCCAAAATGACAGAAGTAGTGGGCGATTTTCGGTAAATGTTTGGGGGTGGCTGAATGCCCAAGGACTTGGTGTATGTTATTTTATCGAAGGAAGGTACATGCAGAGGTATATACAGGGTGACAATTTAAAAACTTGAAATGGCGATATTTTAGGAACGAAAAAATGAATCAAAAACCCCTTAAAACAGTTTCTATAAAACTAAGGGGGAACAAAAACAAGCATATTATCCCACCCTTAATAAATCTTAAATAGAAAGGGGGGTCGACTGATACATCATTTTGAAGCTCTTGGAAAATGCTTTCCAATGATACCATAGAAAGCTACATTTCAGAAAATTCTTCTCTTTTATCAAGGAAAACAATAAATAAAACAAAATTTTGAAATTGTTTATTATTTTTAATTAAATTATACAAAATGATTACTACTGATGTACTGGCATGTCTCTTAAGAATTCCAAACATGTCAAGCCCACAGGTATTTTGAATTGGTTTAGTTGCTATGATTTTTTGCCGAAAAAACGGGTTGTTTATAAATTGCATTTTTTTATCACAAAATTTACTTTAAAAGTAACTTGTATAGTAGTATTATTTTAAAAACAGTTGACTTTCGGTTCAGTTTAAAGAAAGAAGGCCCTTTTCTTTAGCAATGGTGTACAGCACAGCTGAACGTGTAGACATTATTTTCATTTATGGTTCCCAGGATAAATGTTTCTTAAGGACAGCTCAACGTTTTAACGAAAGGCATCCAGGCCAAAATGTAAGCCCGGAGTATGTTCGCCAATTAGTAGCGAAAATTGAAGAAACTGGTTCTGTCGCGAATAAAAGAGAAATCAACCGAGACTATAACGAAGCGCGCAAATTGAAATTCTGGGTCAGTTTGCAATGAATTCAACGCTATCAACTCGTCAAGCGGCTGTAACAACTGGATTATCTCGTGAATCAATAAGAAAGGTACTTAAATTTCTCAAGTTTTATCCCTTTAAACTGCAGATACTGCAAGAACTTAGTGACGACGACCCGGACAGAAGAATCCAGTTTTGTGAAATAATGACAGATAGAATTATGGCAGAACCTCAACTAGTTAAAAATATTTGCTTCAGTGATGAGTGTACCTTTTATTTAAATGGGCATGTTAATAAGCAAAACTGTCGTTACTGGGATAAGAGAACCCACAGTATTTAGAGAAGGGCATACCCAGTACCCCCAGAAAATTAATGTTTGGGCTGGTATATTGGGAGACGGTATTATCGGCCCAATATTTATACCGGGAAATTTAAATGGGGACATGTATGCTGAAATGCTACAGAGGTCTATCGAACCACTAATAGTGCGAGAATTAGAAAATCAGAGGGACATACACGGAAATTTATCTTTATTAGAACGCTTACTACATTTCCAACACGATGGAGCACCTCCTCATTATGTAGTTCCCGTTAGGCAATGGTTGGATGATCATTATCCTAACCAGTGGATTGGAAGAAGAGGTCCTGTTGAATGGCCACCTAGATCCCCGGACCTAACACCTCTTGACTTCTTTTTGTGGGGTCACCTAAAATCTGTGGTTTATAAAACGCAACCTGAGTCACTAGAGCAACTCCAGAATAGAATATTTCAGAAATGCCGTGCTATATCCAGAGAAACATTTGTAAATGTACGTGAAGAGTTTGAAAATAGGCTTTATTATTGTCTTCAAACCAACGGAAATCATTTTGAACATTTAATTAAATAATAATAAACAATTTCAAAATTTTGATTTATTTATTGTTTTCCTTGATAAACAGAAAGAATTTTCTGAAATGTAGCTTTCTATGGTATCATTGGAAAGCATTTTCGAGCTTTAAAATGATGTATCACTCGCCCCCCCTTTCAATTTAAGATTCTAGGGGTCTATCTCACCCTGTCCAAGGGGTTGCTGATAAGGGTGGGATAATATGCTTGTTTTTGTTCCCCCTTAGTTTTATAGAAACTGTTTTAAGGGTTTTTTGATTCATTTTTTCGTTCCTAAAATATCGCCATTTCAAGTTTTTAAATTGTCACCCTATATAGATCTACTACAGAATATCATGATTCCTTTTGTACTGGATAGATTTCCGGACAGAAATTGTATCTTTCAGCAAGATAAGTTTTCCATTCATACGGCCCGGCAAGTCGATGAATGAATGGAAGAGCAGCGTAGTTCGGATTTAAACGTTATGGAGAATGTTTGGTTCTTATTAGTTAAAAAAATAAATAAAAAAATGAGTTTAGGCCGCAAAATGTAAACGAACTTAAGGATAAAATTTTAGAGGCGTGGAATGAGTTACGAGGAAATCCAGACTCCTCCCGGGCATTCGATGCCTGGAAGGCTAAACTCTTCTTAGAAAAAAACGGGGCGGCAATAAAATATTAAATTTGTTTGGAAGGATATATAAGTTTGTTTGAATTTATTAAATTGCTAATTTATTTACTGATTTGTTAGTTTTTATAAAATATAATAATTTTCTTTTACCTTTTGCTTTATTTATAGTAATTAAAAGTAAAACAAGGTAAAAAAGAGCGATTTACAAAAATTGACAATTTTTTTGCCCAAAATTTTATAGTCGTCACTGTACTTTTTCACCTTACGTTAAATAAATAATTTGAGGCTTTATTTAATTTTATTGTTGTTTTATAAATTTATAAATGCGGGCGTGTCAAATGAAGGCGTATTTTTTACGCCCGGTTGTACAAAAAATTAATTTATTTAATCAATTTTGCTGCGACACTTCACCGTGACACCAAACCCTGACATCACTAGGTCGAACGTCATCATCATGACAATTTTCTCTAATAAAAACTTGGATTACGCAATATTAACATAACTCGTCGAAAATGTCACCAATATTTATACAAAAAAGATAAGATTATTGTCTTTATTCTTCATTTAGGTGAAATTTATTGGTTTTAAAGGATTAGACGAACAATATAAAAAAAAACTTATGGATCGTTAATAAAGATTAAAGATGAATCACAATGGGATTGGTGATTTATGTTTAGTCGGCTGAATTAACATATCAAAATTTTGATAGTATTTGGGTGATTCATCGAATCGTGGACATCATCTAGTTATCATTTGTATTTGAATATTTATTTTAATTTTAAAATTTATTCGTCTGCCAAAGAATATGTTTAAATAGGTAAAATATCAGGACCACACACAGTTTGTGATATAAAAATAAAAAGTTAGGCATGTTTTTCAAATATATTATTATTATACATAGTTGTATGCCAAAGGCCCAAAACCTTTTACATCACTATTTACACCCTTAAAAACCAAGTCCCTAAGAAAAAGGTCAAACCGGGTTTATTTTCAATTCCATAAATTCAAAAATATATTGGTAAAACAACACAAAAATTCTTGATAGCAGACTTAGTAGGCACAAATATAAGCAACTTCTACAGCTCTACACAAACATGAAGCCAATTTGAAACATGAATTGTTTTTAAAAACACTGCAATTTTACCCAAGAAATCATCACCAAAATTTTTAAATTTAAAGGGAAAATGATTCAAAAAAAAAAAGAACCAAAGCTCTCAATGACAAACAAGATATCAGAACCTCAGCCACATATATCATAATCTAATATGCTAACCATCCTAACCCAAATTTTTTAAAACCCAAACCCTTATATAAATTTTGTAATTTTTATAAATTAAATCTAAAAAAAAAAAAAATAACAAGTTAAATCAACATTACTTTTCTTATAAATCTAAAATTCCTAATAACAAAAAAAAAAAAAATATAAGCATTTTTTAACATATTCTAAGTTATTTGTACCAATAAAATTTAAATAGTCCGATCACCAAGATGTTTTTCCAGGTGCGTATTTTTAAAAATTAAAAATTATTAAAACAATTTTTTTTAAATGTATATTAAATCATCGACCCATTGTAAGTCGTGTATGTTTTTGTTGTTTTTTTTCTTTTATGTATATGTAAAATCTATGGTTAACTTGTTCTATTTTTAGGTTGATAACCAAAAAATAAATGTTTTTTAAAAAAGCCCAATATAATGGGCGAAACGTCAAAAAAAAATGTGTTTCCTTAAATAACAAGTAAAAAAAAAAAACCTATACCCAAGAAACAAGACTTATTATATATATATATATATATATATATATATATATATATATATATATATATATATATATATATATATATATATATATATATATATATATAAAATATATATAATATATATATATATATATATATATATATATATATATATATATATATATATATATATATATATATATATATATATATAAAAAAGGAAAACCCCAGGTCTCTACTTAGAGAGGTTGGTATTAATTTTTAAAGAAATAATTATCAAAATCTGGTACTTGTCATTTCATTTGGGGGTTTAGAAAAAGATTTATGGAGTTTTTTAAATAATTAATAATATTGGTGGCTTTACTTGCCAGGAAAGTTTTTAGAGAATGGGACCACTTCGCTCCTGGTCCCGGGGTATACCCACTAAGTATGCTTAGCCTTATTAACCCCTATGAACATGCTGATTGCCTAAACAAAACAAAAAAAAACTAAAAAAAATGCAAAGCATTTATCTACATTTCGGTGACAAGTCTGTCACGATGGACTTGAACGTGACTTAAATTCGAGGTTTTGGCATTCCCGATTTTCTTTCGGCATTCGATTTCTGGACTTGAAAGAAGGTTAGAAAAAAATTCCACCGTAATCCTTAGAGCCGATTTCAAAAATTTTTTTTTCTTAATGAAATATGCAAAGATCAAAAAACTTATATTTGGTTATTCGTATTCTTTAAGACTTGGGATATACTTAATTTGATAGAAATAAGATTTTCAGACATGTTGCAATAGAAGAACAAAGGCAGACAACCCTTTTTTTGAATACAGCTCAAAATATCCCTTTAATTTGAGTTTCTTAACGAAAAAAGGATGAAGAAAAAACTAAATTTTTGATAACTGGTAATTTAAGTGACAAAAAAGTTCAATATTGGTACAAAAATAAATAGTTTTATCAGTTTAAAGTAATATCTAAGGTTAAAAAACAATTGTACAGAAATCAAAGTTACCCTCTTTTTTTAATCAAATCTACTAATGAGCGATAGGTTATAAATGGACATAATTGTATTCTCAGACTGCGGTCAGTAATCAAGTACCATAATCTGGATAGCTGCAAAAAAGTTTAAGGATTCCGGAGTAAAAGAAAATATTTGTTCCAGCAATTATTGCATCTTTGCAGCCACGCAAAACGACGAAAATGTTATGGTCCCTCTTACCCAATTGCGACCGATTTGAAATTTGCTAATATATTAGCGGGAATTATCTCTCACATGCCAGTAGCTTTCCATGTACCTGTTTTGCTTAAAGGAAAGCTTGAACACTTGCGGTGAAAAGAAAACTATAGAAAATTGCCAAAAAAATATTTAAAATGGAAAAAGAGCAACTTCAAAAAGTTCATTTAAAAAAAATACAGGAATTGCTTATGCTCATGTTCTTTCAAGAGGAATGGATGACTCCGACAAATTCTTGACATCATTGCACCTCCCGAATTGCAATTGATGCTTGGAGTAGTAAACACTATAATCGGATAAAAATAGAGTTTGAGTTCGAATGTTTCGAGTGGACCAAAAGTTGCAATATTAGCCAAGAATCTGTGCATTCGCAAGTTGCTCATGTAAAATGCTTTTAGATAAAACTAATGCTTTGCAAAATTTATGCAGGCCAGGTTGTTTAAGTTATGTTAAATGTTTTCAAGAATTTTGGCAGTGATAAAGTCTTGTTTTTCAGTGACTCTTAAACCAAACTACACACAAGCAAAAGACATATTTAAAAAGAGCTATTTAGATCTCCATATCACTGTTACTCCAAAGGTCCACCCTGTTTTTTTCTATGTACCCGAGTTGTGGTTTTTTAGCGAGCGGGCCATCAAATTCGTGGACCATGATTTTTAAAAAATGGGGAACAAATGTTAACTCAAAATATGTCATCCAAATTATGAGACTAGATTGCTGACTACAGAGAATACAATAGTGTTCATTTATAACTTATCGCTCATTAGTTGATTTAATTAAAAAATAGGTTTTTTACCATTGTTTTTTCCTCAGATATTACGTTAAAATAATACAACCGTTTATTTTTGTAACAATATTGAACCTCATTTGTAAGTAAATTTTCCAGTTATCAAAAAAAATTTTTTTTCTTTATTTCTTTTTTCGTTACAAACTTGAGTTGAAGGAATCTTTTGAGCTGTATTCAAGAAAGGTTTATTTGCCTTTATTCTTCTAAATCTTAAACTTAGCGTGTCCCAAGTCCAAGAGAATACGCGTAAAAAAAATACTCATTTTCTGAACTTTGCATTTTTAATTGTTTTGGAAAATTTGGGCTATATCAAAATGCGTTTTGGAGGCTTAAGACCAGGCAATTATGCCATATGAAGGAATTTGATAAATAATTTGTTTAAAGATAAGAAGTCTATAAGAATTACGAAGGTCACTGCAGTAGCCTAAAAGTAGAGTAGAGCTATCCATTTTTTTCGCAGATATTTTTTTTAATTTTTAATATGAGGTGGCCAAGAGAATTCTTTGCAAACTAATATTTTAAATATTCTGTTTATTCTTCTTAAATTTATTAAAGTTTTGGTTTTAATAGGATAATTAAAAGAGATTTTAAGCATATTTGCGCGAAATGAAGACCGTTTTGGTTTTTGGAAATATTAAATAAGGGTTTTTTCCATGGTTGATGTAAATTTTCGATAGATTATTTAAAACAAATAATGTTTATTTGCTAATAACAATTTGCATTTTGCTTTTATTTTATTTATATATTAAATGTACTTACCTATGAAATGAAGCAACACAATTTTTTTGATGTAATGCTTGACTTTAAATCGTGTAAAAAACTGAATTTAAATGGCTTTAAGCTAAGATGATAATAAGGAATAAAAACAATGGATTTTAAACAATGATAATAAAATTAATGTTTTATATTTTATTTTGTTTATTTTAATTGCAAAAATTAATATCGCTTGGTGACGTAAAATTAATTACATAGGTTTAATAAAAAATGTTGAAACATATAGAACGATTCGTAATTAAAGGTTAGCACCATTTTTGGTAATTACAAAATCTTGTTTTTACTATCAACAGTACTCATATGTGTGGTACCTAATAATAATCATTGTAATTAACACGTTTATTAATTTACTTAACAATATTACAAAGCTAAAACTAAACATATATAATTTTTTACAAATAAATTAATATACAAAAAATTGGTGGGGCAAGAGAGAGTGAAAAAAGCATAGATTTTATTTAAAAAACACTGAAATTGCTAGATATTTACACTTTAACAAGTACTTTCAACATTACCTAACCTACAAAAAAATAATTTAAGATGTTTTCCTTGTGGGAGGAAATTGTTATAGGATACTTATAACGGACTTTAATATTGTAAGGATCAGTTCGATAGCCAATTTGACTAAAAATGGCAAGAAGGTGATTTATACTTTAACATTTATAATAGAAAGTCACAAAATACAATGGTATACATTGTGGCATATTTAGCCAACCCATAATATGCGATATTCTATGCCTGCTACGTACGTCCAATATACAGGGTTATCCAAATTAAGTGTCCACCATTGGTAACGTTGTTATTAGTGAAAATTCAAAGTTGTTTAAATTAGCAAACTAGTAGCATTTTTAACGCTGGTTAAAATGAGAAATTAAAAAAAAAACAATTGAGAATCGTTATTTTGATTTTTTCAGTAAAATAAAAAAAAATTAATGGAAATCCCTGTATATTATATTTTTTTCTGTTAAAACATCAAATTTTAAACAAAAAAGTTTATAATGACTTTTCTCCTAGGTTACAAATTGTTGAAGTTATGGCCCCAATCTGAAACAATTAAATTGTATCGACAAACTTCATTTTCAACATCAACTCATAATCTGACAAAATAAAATAACATTATTTTTTTAAAGAAGATGCTCGAAAACACCACCTTGTTCTTCAAAACATTTTTGGGCACGTTTTTCAACTGCTCGAACTGTCTTAAGTATGGTCCTACCATCTATCTGGGTTATCTTTTCCCTAACTGCAGTCTTTAAAGCGTCGACGTTATCGTACCTTCGCTTGTAAATTTGGTTCTTTAAGTAACCCCACAAGAAGTAATCAAGTGGGGTTAGATCTGGTGATCTGGGAGGCCACTGGATTGGGCCATTTGTTCCTATCCACTGATCATTAAAAGTAGTACTTAGAAAATGATAAGTACCTCTGGAGTTGTGGGCAGGTGCGTCATCTTGCTGAAAATGCAGATGATGTCTACTTATAAGATCCAATTCGTCTAAGAAATTATTCAGAATTTCTGTCCTTAATTCTACATAACTTTTACCAGTTAGGGTCCCTCATAAAAAAACGGACCAACAATTTTTGAACCAATTATACCGCACCAAACGTTGAAACTGAAACGGACTTGTGGACCTCTTGGATGTACTAACAAAAGATTTTCTCTTGACCAATAATGGTGGTTTTTTCTATTAAACATTCCAGAATTTAAGAAATTTGATTCATCTGTCCATAAAATGTAGCGAAAGTTATTTATATTTTGGCGACAGAAGTTAAGATACCAATGGCAAAAACAAGTCTTCTCTCTGATCCCTTGCCAAAAGCGTTTGAACTGGTCGGTACTTATACGGAATAAATTTGTACTTTTTAAAATCCTTTGAACAGTACCATAACTGAAATTACAGTCCTTGAGAATATCTGGTATTGAATTCTCACGATAAGCTTCGAAATATCCAATAACTGCAATTTCCGTGGCCTAGCTTATTGTGAATTCTTTTTTTTCCCTTGTTTTAGCAAAAACATTTTCGTTGCCCCTAAATTTTCGATAAAGTCTCAGAAAATATCGTTCATACGGTTGAATGCGAGCGGGATATAATTCACTGTAGTATTCTCTTGCTCTCAAGGATGATTTTCTGCACACTAAATAGCATTCTAACATATCACACTTTTCTTCATGAGAGAACATTTTTCTTTAAATTAATAAATGACACAATAAAGCTTATAAACAAGTATTTGACAAACACACTAATGTTTGACATTATTTGATTTTATCATTGTTTTCCAAAGCCTTCTAGTTGCGAGTATGTCCAGTTTAGCAATTTGTCGCTTATCTTAATGCTGTCAAATCGCGAAGGCCATGTTATTTTCATAGCCGTCTTAATATTTTAATACTGCAAATTATTAAAAATATTTTTTGTTATTTTGACTTTATTTTTGACTCTAGCGAAAAAGTCATAAACTTTTTTGTTTAAAATTTGATGTTTTAACAGAAAAAAATATAATATACAGGGGTTTCCATTAAAAAAATGTTATTTTACTGAAAAACTCAAAAATACGTTTCTCAATTGTTTTTTTCTATTTCTCCTTTTTACCAGCGTTAAAAATGCTACTAGTTTGCTAATTTAAACAACTTTGTATTTTCACTAATAACAAAGTTACCAATGGTGAACACTTAATTTGGATAACCCTGTAGACCTTAGTATTATTTTTATTTAAAATATCCGTGTTTTACCAAAAAAAACATATATTTACAATTTACTAGTTTTCTGTAAGTTGTTTTAGTATTTCAATGAACAAAAAGTACGATTTCTATTAAAAAAAAAATAAACATCTCTAGAAATATTTTAAACTTATATTAGGGTTTAAAAAAAAGGGTTTTATTTCCAATAAATTTATAAAGAAAAAATAAAAAAATCTCTTTGTTCTAAATATTTATCAAAAATAAACTTTTGTAAATCCTTAATTTAAAAAACTTTTTATTGCTCAAAATTATGATCATCTGGACTAATGGTGTTCATTTGGTATGAAGGTTAATAATGTAAAGTTTTTTTTTGTAAGTTATTTTTGATTTTTCGTTGAAAGCCTGCTGGAGCTTTATTTTTTCTTTAAAAACATTATTTTAATAACTTTCTTTACAGTAGTTGGTTATTACAAAATATTTCATAATGTCTCTGTAAAATTTATGGAAGACAACCATTTGTCGAGTCCTTCCTAAAGATATTTGATGCTCTGTATTATTCTGAATTTAAGTCAAAGGTATTATAGCAACATAAACCATTTAGGAGAGTAACGAATAGTATTTTATCTTTTTTGAGAATGTTATCAGAAAGAACGCAAAAATCCTTATAAGTATTGAAAAATAGACAAAAAATTAAAATTTTAAGTTGTCTTACCATTATTCTGAAGCTGCGACATGTTGTATATTAGTACCCTCTTAGCAGGTTCCGAGCATATTATCACAAAAATTAGGTATCACTGCTCATAAAATATACATTTTTTTGATAGAGTAATTAGGACAGTATCTCTGTGAATAAAACATTATTAAAACCATGTAACCAATGTTAGATTTTGTTGTAATGTGAATCTACTCTTATAACCTAATGTAGATTCTATAATTTTGTTTTTATTTATTGTTTATGGCCCCATCAACTACGAGGGATATTAGAGGCCTCTAGCAGTAGGTATAATGATTTGTTAACAATACTTAATAATTCTTAAATAGTTCAATAACTTAATACTTATTACTTAAACATAATTAATTAAATTTATCTCGGTGAGAAATCTTTTTATATTCGCAATGTTAGCATTTTCACCTAAAGATTCTGCAACTCCATGGTTTATGTTTGTTTCGCAGTTGTGCTAATTCCGGACATTCCTCAAATATGTGCCTTACGGTTAGTTGATTTGCAGACTTTGCACAAACAGGTGGATCAATCTTCTTAAGGAGATATTCATGACTAAATTTCATATGTCCTATTCGTAATCTTGCAAGTATTACTTGATCTTTTCGGTTGAGGTGGTTGTTATTCCAAGGTTTGACGTGAGGTTTTATTTCATTTAACTTGGTATGCTGATTCGACCAATGATTCTGCCACACGTTCTGTATTTTAAATTTGAAAAACATTTTAACATCATTACTTGGTACTGAAACATTGTTGCTTAAATTTTGCTTAAAAATAAATACCTATGTGTGATAGTATCCATATGAAGTTAACACATTCTTGATGACTCTGAGGGTTGTGTAGAGTCTCTTTTATTTTTTGTAGAAGTGGGTGTCTGTGATATAGTTGCTAAAGTCCCTGTATTGAGCTAAGTGAATCAGTAACTATAGTATATTTCATTATGTCTTGCCTTTTGATTGACTCTAGTTCTTGTTGGATCGCATATAATTCTCCTGAGTATATTGAGTACCAATTATGCAATTTATAGTAAAATGTTTCAGTTGGAGTAACTACTGCAGCTCCAATACCATCTTTTGATTTAGAGGCATCTGTGTAGATTATAGGAATTTTTTCATAGCTTGTTGATAAGAGCTTCTTGTTGTATGCTCCATGAAAGTTGGATATCAAGGTGGTCAATGTATCGATTTAGCCTTTCATAGAAGGGGACTGGTATTCTTCTTGTTATTTGGTAAATTGTTCGGAATCTGGACGCGATGACGTGATGTTTAACGGGAATGTTAGGCTAAGATAGTATAGAAGCGGCATAATTAAGACTTAAATACATTCTCCTCATGTGAGTTGGTGGTTCTGATGCTTCTGCCTGAATGCTAGTTATGGGTCTTGTTCTGTACTCTCCTATGGCAATTCTTAATGTTTTTTTCTGTATTGTGTTTAACACATTTAAAACTGTTCTGTTCGCCGAATCGTAACAAATGGCTGCGTAGTCAATTTTGGACCTTATAAGAGATTTATTTATCATGCTTTTTAAGAGATTTAGAGCGTTTTGAAACTGTGTAATAAGATTATTTATGTGTTGTTTCCAATTAAGTTGTGAGTCCAATATCATTCCCAGAAATCGTATGTTTGAAACTGATTCGATGGGATTAGAATAAAGTGTCAAATCTAATTGGTTTTGGTCTGTGTTTTTTGTAAATAGTATCGATTTAGTTTTTGTTGTACTGAACTAAATCCTGTCTCTAGACACCATGAGATTAGATAATTAATAATAAATTTTTTGTGAAGTGTTTAAGCTAAAAAAATTATTTTCCAGTTGAAACCCTAAATTTGGTGCTAAATAAACCCAGTTATTCTTATTGACAAACAAAATAACAATTCTTAAATGCTTTTTGAATTAAGCCTCAGCAGATTTTTTTCCGTATAATTTTTTCATCTTTCCCACCCGGGTTCCATATTTCATAGGTCTTTAAAAAAATAAAATTCCATAATTAAATTTTTTCGCGCCCAACCGAGATCTTATGTTGCCAAATGTTGTCTGCCAATTTTGCTATTTCACTGGCACCCGCCTCTAAGATTCGCAATCATCGGCAATGACACCTTGTTGCCGGGGAGGTAAAAGGGCTCTCCCCCAAACCCGGATCATCAAATTTATTGGGAGTTTTACCGGGGGAGAAATATAAAAGGGTGTGAGCCACAATAGACCGATCGGTTGCGGTGGAAAGGGTGTTATACCCACTCACTTTAAACCTACCTACCTACTGTATTTTATACACAGTTAAAAATGTAGATTTTTAATAAAAAATATATAAGTCTTTGGCAAAGTTTATTGGTTTTACTTGTATTTAATTGCTAGAGCTAAGTAACTAAAAAAATTAACTACCAAACGTTAAAGTCTTGTTGCATGTTTCCCAACATACTAATTTTTAATATTGTACGATTACTTAAAAACAAATAAGATAAAATTTAAAAGACACACGAACAAACCCCATTGTATTTCCTGGTTCCCTAAAATAGGACTAGCAAAACAAATTAAGATTTCAAAACAAGGAATGCACCCAACTGGCATAATAAAACAGTACGTAGCTTTTCCGAATTCCCAGTGACGTGAGATCCAATCATTGAATTCACTGTTGACGAGAAAAATAAATATCACTCGTTTTTCATATACAAGGCGAGCCTAATTTACATTTCACTATTACTAACTTCCTTGTTAGTAAAGAAACAAAATATTTAGAACGTAACAAAATGATACAAATATAACTTTTTCTAAATTTGACATAAAAATGTGACATTTGAAAGTATTGAAACACTAGTGTTGAAATAGTTATTTACCTAACAAGTGCGGAAAGTGATACTTTTCCGCACGCGACGGCAGTTACACGAACGAACGGGTAAGCCGTCAAGGGTGGAAAAGATACTTTCCGTACGTGTTAGGTACAACATTCTTTCTACGAGTGTGTGGAAAAAGTCAAACTAAACAACCATTAGATAATATTTATTTTTACCATTACTACTTATTAGTATTAACAACATTAATCGTAAAAAAACAGTTGGTAGCATTTTGCAAATGAATCGCAGAGGCAAGTTGTTGTGGGTAAGTTGCGGAGTTGGAGATTGCCGTTGAGGTGCAATTGAACCGGTCGTCGTTACAGGTAACAGAGACACATTGTTCCTTGCTAGAAGACGGTACAATGGGCCTTGAGTGCGTTTTGCTGTGTTCAAAGGTAGATAAATTTTGGGATAATATTTTGTTTGATAAGTCCTTCTTGAAACTTGTAGAGCTTTCTAGGTAGCCTTTTGCAACAGATGATAACTTCCAACCTCCAAGTCTTTTAATATCCGTTATGCCTTTACCAGAATTAGCTAACATTGTAGCTGAGGAACGGCGAAAGCTATGTCCCGTGTAAAGTTCTGGGTTTGGAAGACGTAAATAGGCAGCTATTTCAGAGGGCATCTTGCCAAAAGTATTTATTCCTATGCACTGGACAGTACAAGCCAATTTTTTGTAATTAACAAAAAATCTTTTGTGTGGTGTTTCGGGCTTTCGTAAACTGAAATACTTTCTATACAAAGCTAGATATTTTCCATTTTTAATTTCCTCGGAAATGACAAAACTTCGGCTAGAATGGTTTTTGGAGTCTGGAATATTTACAATTAAAAGATTCCCCTTATCGTCAATATCATCAATGATAATTTTCATCAATTCTTCTCGACGACACGCACCAGCTAGTCCGAAAATTGTAGCTACCTTCATTGCTAGATAGACATCATTTGAAGCATCATTAATAAATTTTGCTATTTCATCTTTCGAGAAAATTTTGGCCTTCTTGGGTCTAAATCCCACATTTTGCTTCTTCAAAAATGATGTAACTTTGAAATATTTGCTTAAATCCATGTTCTTTCGATCTTAATGACACTTTTTAACATGGAATACCTTGACCATAAGGTATTGGGTTTACATGTTTTAGCAAGTTCCGCGAAATATGCCATAAAAACTTCTTCTTTCATACTTTTGATTTTTTTTTCTCGCCACACCAGCTTGTAAATGCTGTATATTCTTTCTTGTACCTGTTTCTCGACTTCGACGGCAACAAATCTAAATTTGCTATTTCGGCTGCTTTGAGAATGGATTCAGGTAATTCCTCGTCAAAAGACTCCATGGGAAACGTTTTTTATTCAAAATCGACGATACTGATCAGAATGTACTAAAGACACTTTTAATTATCGATGACTTTTAATGACTTTGATCTTTTATAATATGGACACCGGCACCGGTCAAAACTAAAAATCTGACAAGCAAGTTTAATATTTACAAGGATGTTTGAAACAATGTTTTTAAAACAATATTAATTTTAAGTGAATATTTCCTTGATTTTACACCTAATTTGTACAAATAAAAGAATACTATGCCAATAATAGAATTATACTAAGTCAAACTTCAGAATTAAAAACATTTTAAGTACCTGTTTAAGTGGGAAATTTGCAAGGGTTGTTAGGTATGTATACAGTGTGTCCCAAATTGGTGGGGAATGTATGGAGATCTTGGAAACCATGATAGATAGAGAATCGGTTAAATGGGGAAAGTTTTGAACAATTATTTTAGTAAGCTAATCCCGTTTACTACTTGGTTTTATCTATTCAGGTTTTTAATGAATTTTGAAAAAACCTGAAACATGCATTTTCGAAAATCGGCCATATTTTTTTTTATAAGTGATTTTTTTTTTAAATCTGTAAATACTTCTTCAAAGCAACTTTTTTCGTAGAATATGACCAAGTAGTCAATTTTTATTTTCTACGTTTCGGGTTTTTAGAATGATCATCAACTTTATTTTTTCATATGGACGCCATATTGGATTTTTACGTAGCCAAATAGTGCTGATTTTAACAATGTATAACATGTTATCATTTAAGAGTTTATAACCTTATTTATTTCAAAAAACAAATATTTTCTCAGTTGGCCTTGATTCCGGCGGACGTAATTTTTTTTTTGTAAACAATAAAATATTAGTAATTTGCAAAATAGATAAGCTGAACAGATATTTTACAGAAATGGGTTTCGCGAACATAGCTATAACGTTAATACCGTGTTACAACAAAACTACACTTAACAAGTTAATTGAAACAAGTGAAAACAAAAACAATGAAAAGTGGCTAAACTAATATTCCTACACTAAAATTAAGATGTTAAATAACGACTTAAAATTTAAAATGTAGTCCTAACTACCCTATGAATGGTTGACTTAGGTATGTGGAATTCTCTATCAACATCCCTGGCTGAAGATGTTGGATTTTCTTTAAAATGTTGGTTAACTGCAGCATCTCGTCGATTTTCTTCAACGTACTTCTTGGGTCGTGGTTTTTTAAAACTTCCGAATTTAAGCAAATTTGTAACCAGTTTTCGAAAGTATGTTAGTTTAGGATGCTGCCTTTCAGGAAAATTGTCGAAATACGTTTTTTACTATATTAACATTTCTATTGATTTGGAAATAACGTTGCCAAATATCAAGTTTTTCTTTAAATAATTAACCATTTTACAAATTACGTACCACAGCTAACTTGATAATGACGCTAGATGACATTTGCCGGAATCAAGGCCAACTGAGAAAATATTTGTTTTTTGAAGTGGATGAGGTTATAAACTCCTAAACTATAACATGTTATACATTGTTGAAATAAGAATAAAAAGCACTATTTGGCTGCAAAAAAATCCAATATGGCGCCATTACATTTTCTTGTAACACGTATTAACGTTATAGCTATGTTGGCGAAACCCATTTCTGAAGAAGTTTCTACAGATTTGAAAAATTTCGAAAATGAATGTTTCAGGTTTTTTCAAAATTTATCAAAAACCTGAATAGATAAAATTATGTAGTAAACGGGATTAGCTTACTTACATAATTGTCCAAAACTTTCCCCATTTAACCGATTTTCTATCTATCGTGGTTTCCAAGATCCCCATACATTCCCCGCCAATTTGGGATTGTTTAGATATTATTTTCTCTTAACTCGACATATATTTTAAAAATCCGCTACAGCAGAGGCATAGATTATTTCCTTACCTTTAAAATGGTGTATAATTTATGTCATTTAAATGAAAAATAGTTACCAAAAAACGTTATCTCCTGTAGGCTTGCAATCGGAAACAACATCGCATTGATACACCGAATTTGGAAGAACCTAAATAAAATATAATATTTTTTATGCGGCTATACGAAAATTGTGGTGTAGGAATTTGTTAGTCTTCGCCCACCGTCTCCACGTCCTTTCGCCCGACCCCTAAGGTGTAGCGTAAATGCACTCTTCATTAAAATACAAACTAGGGCTTCGTTAAACGTCTTTTTTAAACAGGAATATATAATTCTTTTTTTCCATATAAAGAGATGAATGTTGCTTGAATAGGCAATTTTGCCAGACTTTTTGTAATAATTTGTTATTATTGAAGGTTGTTTTTTATATAAAAAACTAACCAGAACTAACAAACAACAACTTTCAAACTATTATTAAATTCTGGTTAGTTCCGGTTAGGTTTTCCTAAGATTTAACTTGCCTCGACTGCTATGGTCATTGGCACAATAGCAATATTAATTTCAAGAAATCAGTACATGTGAGATATTTAACAATTGAATATAGATTACTTTAAGCATATTCTATGTTAGTTTGACTAAACTAAATATGATGGTACATATTAATGTCCTTTAAAAAAGCTATAACATCTTTATACTTTGCAGGAGCACATAGGTTTTCTTTCAGGTCTCTACTGAGGTTGTGCTTGCGGCGAAACTCATCGTGTTGTGGGCATTCTGAGAAGATGTGCTGTACGGTGACTGTTCTGTTGCAGAAGTCACAAACAGGAGGGTTACCAGATTCCATTAAATAACTATGTGTCTTGCGGATGTATCCGATTCTTAATCTTCGCATTATTATTCTGTCTTTTCTCTTCAGGAATGGCATATCAAATGGGGTGATTGTAGGCTGAATTGAATAAAGTTTAGTGTTTGAGTGATTCCAAAGGTTTTGCCATTTACTTTTAACCGATTGTCCTATTCGATTTTTAAGGTCGTTCTTAAGCTGGATTTCTTCAGTTGCTAAGTTCTGTGCCAAGGCACCTTTGGCAGCTTGGTCAGCCATTTCGTTACCCAGAATACCTACATGTGATGGTATCCAGACTATGGTTATTGAAATTCCTCGGTTAACAAGATCTTGACAAGTATCATGTATGTTTTGGGCTAGCGGATGTTTGGTGTATATGTTACTAATACTGTGTATAGATGAAAGAGAGTCAGTGCATACTGCGATTTTCTTGTTTGAGCCGGTAATCGATTTGAGTGCTGAAAGTATTCCGAATAATTCTCCAGTATGAATACTGCAGTAATTGGGAAGTCGGTAGCTGGAAACAGTTGTGTTTATTGTGGTAACTGAGCAACTTACGCCATTATCATCTTTCGAAGCATCTGTATATAAAATATGTTCCATTTCATCTGAATTGATTAGTTCCAAAAATAATTGTCTGAACATGGAGTTTGGAGTTTCTTGTTTATTGTGTTTACTTAAAGATTTGTTGATAAATGGCAAAGCTTTGGTCCATCAAGGTCTGGTTGAAATGGGATTAGAAAAGGTAAGGTTGAGGTTTATGTCGCCTATTAGGCTGTGTAGCATTTTAGGAACAGAATATGGATTTCTTGTCATATGGTTTGCATGTTGATGGGTTGCACTGAAAATATTAAAGATGGGATTGTTGGGGTTAGCAGAAACTCTAGCAGCGTACGATAGCAGAAGGTATTCTCTTCGAAGGGACAAAGGCATCTGTTGGGCCTCGCGTTGGATGGATATAACGGGACTTGATCTAAAGGCACCCAAACAGATACGAAGACTGGTGTTTTGCACTGTGTTGAGGATTTTTAAAGTGGATTTGCTAGCACTTGAATATGCTTTGCAATTACAAAAAATTTATAACTAGGTAAATAATAATGGAAATAGGCCCGAATTTGTTACTTGGAGGTTTTCAAGGTCGCTGAACATGAATATGATATTATTAAGAACCTGCGGAGTACCTGGTGCACTCTAGAGATGGCGTAAAAGTCGTCTTCTCAAGTTTTACGACAATTTCTCCTAATATCAGCCCAATTTTGTTCCTCTGGAGGTTCTCGAGGTCACTGAATACAAATATGACATTAAAAAGGAGCTGCAAAATACCTGGTGCGCGCTAAGAATGGTGTAAACGTCGTCTTCTGGAGTTTTACGACAAATCCTCCTAATATCAGCCCAATTTCTTTAGTCAAGAGGTTTTTGTCGTTGCCGAACACGAATATGACATTGGCAAGGGCCTGCGGAGACCTGGTGCGCGCTAAGGATGTTGTAAACGTCGTCTTCTGGAGTTTTACGACAATTTCTCCTAATATCAGCCCAATTTGGTTCCTCTGGAGGTTTTCGAGGTCACTGAATACGAATATGACATTAAAAAGGAGCTGCGAAATACCTGGTGCGCCCTAAAAATGGCGTAAACGTCGTCTTCTGGAGTTTTACGACAAGTCCTCCTAATATCAGCCCAATTTCTTTAGTCAAGAGGTTTTTGTCATTGCCGAACACGAATATGACATTGGCAAGGGCCTGCGAGACCTGGTGCGCGAGAAGGATGTTGTAAACGTCGTCTTCTGGAGTTTTACGACAATTTCTCCTAATATCAGCCCAATTTGGTTTCTCTGGAGATTTTCGAGGTCACTGAATACGAATATCACATTAAAAAGGAGCTGCGAAATACCTGGTGCGCGCTAAAAATGGCGTAAACGTCGTCTTCTGGAGTTTTACGACAAATCCTCCTAATATCAGCCCAATTTCTTTAGTCAAGAGGTTTTTGTCGTTGCCGAACACGAATATGACATTGGCAAGGACCTGCGGAGACCTGGTGCGCGCTAAGGATGTTGTAAACGTCGTCTTCTGGAGTTTTACGACATATCCTACTAATATCAGCCCAAGTATCACTTGGGAGTTATCGAGGTCGCTGAACACGAATATGATAGTGACAAGGTTCTGCGGGATACCTAGTGGGCGCTAAGAATGGTATAAACGTCGTCTTCTGGTGATTTATGACAAATCCTACTAATATCAGCTCAATTTTGATTTTCGGGTGGTTTTTGTGGTCGGTGGGGGACTTGCGGAGTACCCGGTGCGCACTAAGAATCGTGTAAACGTCATATTTTAGTACCCGGTATTAGATCATGGCCTTCGAGGTACCCGGTGTCCGGATAGGTTGGTATTAATGTCGTCTTCTGGAATTTTGTGGTAATTTGTTAACAGCTAAAAATTATAATTATTGCTTATAGTATTTACTCATAAAATTGTTTTAATAATATTTTAGTATAAAAAAAACTTTTTTTTGAAAGTTTAATACATATTAAAAATAATTCATTTATTAATTTCACTGCTTCTTTCTACTTCTTTGAGTAGAAAGTAACAAAATTGGGCTGATATTAAAAGGATTTGTCGTAAAACTCAGAAGATTTACAACATCCTTAGCGCGCACTAGGTACTCCGCAGGCCCTTGCCAATGTCATATTCGTGTTCAGCAACAACAAAAACCTCTTGAGTAAAAAAATTGGGCTGATATTAGGAGGATTTGTTGTAAAACTCCAGAAGACGACTTTTACGCAATCCTTAGCGCGCACCAGGTATTTCGCAGGTCGTTGTCAATATCATATTCGTGTTCAACGACCTCGGAAACCATCCGAGTAACAAATTCGGGCTTATTTCCATCATTACTGCTGCCAATTCTATGCTTGATCCTCCTATTAATCTTCCTCTTCCAACAGTTGTCCCTGTTTCTCATAAAATGTCCTATATTATTTTTAAAGTCAAAACAGATCAGCGTATTCTTTCCTTCTCTTAATACTAAAAATCGTCTGGGCTGGATGGCATACCAGCAATCGTCTTAAAAAATGTGCTCGCGAGCTTGCACCCATCTTAACTCGCCTCTTTCGAATCTCTTACGACACGGGCATTTTCCCGGAGAGTTGGAAAGCTGCACGTGTGCAACCTGTCCCCAAAAAAGGATCCAAAAGTCTCCCTTCTAACTATAGACCTATATCTCTACTTTCAGTTGTTTGCAAGGTAATGGAAAAATTCATTAATTCCCAAATCTAAAAGTATCTGGAAAAACATAAGATCTTACATGATAGACAATATGGATTCCGTCACAGTAGATCCACAGCTGATCTTCTTTCCTTTGTCTCACACAACTGGAATAAGTCTCTTGAGTTTCTTGGTGAATCCCAGATCGTTGCTCTTGGCATATCCAAAGCTTTCGATCAGGTCTGGCATGATGGGCTTCTTAACAAACTTCCTTCTTACGGTCTTCCACCTAAGCTTTGCTCTTGGCTTTCCAGTTTCCTTTCTAATAGACGTATATCAGTTAGTGTAGATGGTCATTCCTCCAGCTTCTACCAAATTAATGCTGGGGTGCCCCAGGGCTCAGTGCTGGCACCCACGCTGTTTCTTCTACACATTAACGATCTTCTCTCGTCCACAATCAATCCCATTCATAGTTTTGCTGACGAAAGTACCCTCCACTCTAGTATTCAATTTCTTAAGCCACCGTGTAATTCTGATTTTGAAAACAAGCGCAGGTCAATGCAGATATCTCTTTCACAAGACCTCAAACTTATCTTGGATTGGGGAGCCAAAAATTGTGTTCAGTTTAATGCCTCAAAAACACAGTCATGTTTGCTGTCGCGAAAAAAGTCTGCGAATGCTCATCCCTTACATATGAGCGGGCAAGTTCTGCAGAACAAAGAGTCGTTTAATCTAGTCGGCATTACTTTTGAGAATAACCTCAACTGGCACAAATACATTTCATCCATAGCTTCGGCAGCTTCAAAAAAGCTTGGATTCCTCTTTCGAGCCAGGAAATATTTCTCTTCTTCCAATCTGTACACTCTGTATGTATCCCAAATCAGACCCTCTTTGGAATATTGTTCTCATGTCTGGGGAATGGCGTCCCCTACAACACTTAGCATTCTGGACTCCATTCAAAAACGAGCTGTTCGTCTTATTAATGATCCAACGCTCACAGAAAGGCTTCCTCTCCTTGCCCATCGTCGAGCTGTAGGGGATCTGTCGCTCTTCTATAGGTATTTTCACGGCTTCTGCTCAGATTTACCGAGGCCCCGCTTATAGAGGTCGAAATGTATCGTTATTTCATTTATAGAGGTGGAAATGTTAATAAAAATAATGGTTTAGCACTTACATATCAAAAAATCTATTAAATATACGGCGCCCCTCTAGACCAGCGCCCCTGCGCCCATACAAACCTACCGTATATAAAACAGGTATTATTTACAACATACTATGCTGTGCTTTAAATATTTTTTACTTGCTGGCGTAATTTTAGAAGTCATATTTTAAAATAATAATTGTCCACACTTTTTGTTAATAATTTTTCTGTTCCATAGTGTCAGCGGAGCGGTTATTCTCTTCAAAAGCACTAACACCGCGGAAAAAGCCGCTGAGCGCGGCGTCCGTTTGTGGCGGAATTTCTTTTTATTGTGTCGGTATTGGATATATTCCAGAATTGTTTACTTTATTTTTTAATATTGCAAATCGGCAGATTTCAAACGTATGTTATTTATTTCTGGTACTCATATTCTCCTCTTTGTGGTGTTATTTAGTCGTTTATTGTCTATGCAAGGGTAAACTTGTTAAGAGTAAAAATGGATGAAAAGAAAAAAAGTCAGGTGCTGAGTTCAGGAAGGAATATCGTGAAAAATAAAGATGTTAGCGCAACACACAGCCAAAAATTAGAAGATTTTTTCAAAAAAACTGCTGGGTAAGAACATTTTTTTATATTGTCATTATTTTTCCTTTCTGGCCTAAAGTTTCAAATATAGATTTTTTTGTTTATTGTTGTGTGTTTTTTTTTAATAAAAATGTTTTAAGAAAAAGAGCGCCCCTTTAAACGTTGGCTCCCCCGCCCTGAAAGGTTGACTACGCCAGTGTTCGAGAAGTCCCATTAACAGAGGTAATTCGATAAAGAGGTGCCAGGACCTCATTGTAATTCTCAATAATAGAGGTTTCTCACTTATTCAGGTCCCACTGAACCAGGTTTTACTATAATTAAAAAATATGCACATATGATAATTTTTTGGAGCTTCCAAAAAAATACACAAAATTTTAAAGGTGTAGGTATGTTTGTATGTATGTTTGTAAATATGTTTCTCCACGCATTTCTTTGAAACTAATAATAGGATAGTAATTCTTTTTTTATTGGCTTACATTTACTTCAACTTAGGGAACAATAAAGATTTTATAAAAATCCATTCAATAGTTTTTGTGATATGGACCAATACGTGTAGATGTAACGGCCTGGCCTGTTGATACTAGTGATGAGCGAGACCGGTCTTGGTCTTGCGGTCTTGATCTTGGTCTTGCAGCAAGACCAAGACCAAGACCCAGACCGCCTTCCCGCTTGCAAGCCCTAGACCAAGACCGGGGTGCATATTTATATCTATCACACGCTATTGCAAAGCTAGCGATGCCCGAACGCAGTTCTTATCTATCATATGTTTTGCAAACGCGCCTCTTTAACTAGCACATGCGATCGAAAAAAATGTTGTCTTTCCGATTAAATACACTAGTAAACTGTAGTAGTTCTTAACCTGTAGTTGTGGTTAGTTGTTATTGTTCAAAATAAAGGGTAGTTTGTTGTATAAATGTTGGGTCAAAAGTCAACGTGATTAAAAATAACTAACCTCTATTAATGCATATCTCCCTAATGTTTATACAACAAATTACCCTTTATTTTGAACAAGGAATAACCCCTTAAGTTTTTCGTACTTATTTTAAGACAACCTGTATAAGTTTTACCGTTGTTTTGCTCCCGATGTTTCTAAATGTTTAAAAGGTTTGTTTTTATTATTTCTTTTATAGTTTCATGTACTATTATTTTAAAAAAAACTTGAGAGATTTTTGTTTTATTGATCTATAGTACTATAGATACTTTTTTTTATACTGTTTTTTTTTAAAATTTTAAATGCGAAAAAAAAAGTTTTCGGGTTTTAAATTTAAAAAAAAAACTTTTATGGGGAAAGTTATTAAAATTTTCCTTTTTTAAAAACAAAAGGGGGATCACGAAAATCATACCAAATTATCTACAAAAATCTACAGGGGTTTACAGATATTATAAAAAAAAAATATTTTTCTAAAAAAAATTTTACCTGTATCTCAAGTTAGGACTTGGACATACTTCATCTAAAGTTTTTCTTAAAATTTTTTTAAGAATCACCCCCGATTTTTCCGCATTATTTATTTACCCCCCTGTATAAAAAAGGATAAAAAACAGTTTTGAATAAAAATTTAAAAATTTCAGCATAATATTATGTTGCGTCTTTAATCTGGAGTGTTCTCCCCAATTAAAATCTTTTTCCGGAAATTAAATACAGTTTATTGGATTACAGGTGAGATTTATAAAAAGCGCGTTTGGCATAACATGTGATAGATAAGAAACTACGTTCGGCTCTGGGGATAAGAGATAGCGTGTGATAGATATAAAATGCGACCGGGGTCCCCAAGACCAAGACCGAGGGGTGCAAGCAGCAAGCCCAAGACCGACGTGCAAGACTCTTGCACTTTTGCATTTTTTTTTTAATTATAATATTCAATTTTTATATTCAATATACAGAGGTATTTCGTACAGACATGACAAAAAATTTGAGAACGCCTAAAAAGGCGATTACCATTTTATGAGTAACAGGTTTTTTAATAAAACAATAATTCAATCGATCACTTCGTTTTTAATAAAATTATCTACCCAAAAATAATAAGATTGTGACCCCAATGGTCCGACAAAGCTCGATATCTCCAAAACCGTTTACGACAGAGAAAAACTAAGAGTACAAAAGTTATGAAGCGAAAATTACTTCCTATTCCTAATGTTTTTTTAATTAGGTATCTGGGATACCACTTACGGGATAAAAAATTTCCAAAATCCAGGAAAACTTTATTTTTGGAACTGTAAGAAGTGGCATCATTAGTTTTCTCCTTTAAAAGATATAAAGGGAAAAGTGATTGTTTAATAAAAAATATATTTGTCATTTTATGTGGAATACTTTTTTAATTTTTTACAATTTTAAATTTCACTTCCGGTTTTTGACGAAAAGTCAAAACAATGCCAAAATTATAATGATGACGTCATTTTTGTCAAAAAGAAAAAGAAAATAAAAAACCATCTACGTCGACATTGACCCATATGACAGTTCAAGAATTTCCAGCATAATATACAGGAAGCGATTTTTTAAATGAATTTTTTGCTACAATTTTTCTATTTTTGGAAAAGCTAAAAAATAAGTTTTCTTGAGTGGTAGTGGATTTTTTTTGGGAAAAATTTTGAAATAGAAAATAATTTTACGCCCTTTTTTTTAATTTTTTTTATTATCAAAGATTATACTACGGATAAGATGAACCATTCAATGCTATATTTTTGATACCCCTAATGGACTTTGGATAAAAGAGCCGATGTCCATCGAGAGATTTTCGCGCTATCGTTAACGAAAAATTAAACAGGTTGCCGGCAGGCCCTTTTCTATTGGCGTACCGACTAAAAAAAACACAATTCGTTTAGCCGCCCGCTTTTTACTTCGTGTTCCGAATAAGGTACAAGCGACAGACATTGACAATGTCGCACATGGTTTCGTACCTCGATTCGCTGGGGCAGGGGTTACCGACTTAATTTTATTCGCATTTACGGAATCATTGATATCTCCGAACTGATTCAAAACGCCCCATTTAAATGAACCATCTATTTATAGTAATATTATCTTTGATATTATGAACGGTTTCGGATATATCGATCTTTGTCGCACTATCGAGCCTCCTTGTATATGCAGAATGTTTATAAAGTATTTGTACAAACTTTGTACGCCAAATTTTTGACTAATTTGAACTTAGATAGTTTATTTGAACTGAAAAGCTTCCTAACATCGGAACATCACGGCGTCCCATCAGTTGTCGGTTTTTTACCACTTCAAAAGATGATATGGGCTGATCTTGCATCTCTGTTTGAAGTTTGGACGGGAATGGGAAAAAAGGAAATAATTTATTTTTATTAATTAAAATTAATAAACAGAGGAATCAAAGTTTTAAAGTTATAATTTGTTTTGTTAAAAAAATTTATCGAAACACCGAACTTCGATTTTAACAAAAAATTGTTGGGACATGTTGCGAAACGAAGATTTGTTCTATGTGTACGGGCCTTAAGGGGGTTGCGCCTCTTCAAATAGGCAGTGGCGGCTCGCAGGGGGCGGGAGGCGCCGCCACCTTTGGAAAAAAACCTTAAATGTAATTTTAAAAAAAATTTTTTTAATAAGTATATAAAATTATTATATTTCTACATTTAAAAGAAAATGGGTTTCCGCTGGAGGCAAGAGCGAACGGTAAGACTAATAATATACCTTGGTGCTTTGCGACTTCCGACCAAAAAGGGGATCTAGTTATAATTTCCCCCCCAAAAGGAGACAAAAAAATAATAATTAATAATAATAATGGAACAGGAAAATGAAGAAAAAAAAGGTTGCAAAGGAAACATGGGTTGTAAAAAAATTTAATTATGACAGTTGTTAAAAAAGCCAGGAAAAAAACAAAAATTTGCTATGGCCTTAAGATTTCAAAAAGCCTTTGATTATTCCGCCACTGGAAACATGTATAAAATATAGGATTAAGTAAAAATATTTTCTAAAATTAGAAATCCTGGAAAAAAAGGGCTATTAATAATACGGGTCGTGAGGTAACCGCCTTATTTTGATATTCAGTACGTAAGCAAATCAACTAATAAACGATGCCAAGTGATGCGAAAAATCCGCCGACGTAAAGTAAAATTCGGCAGATTTATTATTTCTGCGGCGATTGCATCGGTCGCCTTCCTTTGACCTTCGACGATCGTGCACATCGATTATGAGATGCTGACACAGGTGGACAATTATTGGTTAGGGGCCCGTGACCCGATGCGACCTTTTAATTGTCCTCTATTTTTTTATCAAATAGAAATTTCGTATAAATCTTACCGGTGCTTTTTGGGTTTTTCATTTTTTAATCCTAGGTAGTTTAGTGGAAAATTTTGAAGTTTAGGCAGGCCTTTAGTCCAGGGGGAATTTTGATTTTTGATAGTATTTTTTAGCTATAAGTGCATGTTCTGTTTTTTTTGTTTGTAGTTTAAATAATATTTAAAAATAGTCAAACCCTGTGCATGACATAATTTGCTCGTTGCAAGAAACTCCATTTTCCCGACTAAATGTCACAGTTGGTTAAGGGGAAAGCATCTTTAGGCAAAGTTTATTTTGTTGGCCTTGTTTACTACTTGCAAAAAAGGTAGAAATAATGTTTTACGGGGCTTTTCAGATTTAAAAAATTATCAGCTAGTATTAAAAAGCATGAGCTTTCTAAGGAGCATATAAGCAGTTTTTTAAAAGTCTTAAGCGGTTAGAAAAAACCCTCAAACTATAAAAGATGCTTTAAACGTTCAAAAAGCTATGTCTTTCAAATTATATAATGAAGAAGTAAGAAAAAAAGAATCTTATTAGGTTTTTTAAATTTGATGTTACTTGTCATTTGGCAAAACAAGAACTTTCTTTTAGGGGGGCCATAATGAAAAAATTATTCTAATTCGCCAATTTTAAAGAAATTTAATTTATTAATTAAACGTGATAAAAGAATAAAAACATTTAAAAAAATGAAGTTTTTCAGGTTTATCCAAAACTATCAAAATGTTTAATTAAATTTATTTCTGAACACCCCATTAACTAATTCAACGAAATAAAGTCAAATTTTTTAAATACAAGCTGACGAATACGAAAATATTTGAAAAATCCCCGGGCCTTATTTTGTTGGTTTGTCGGCTTAAAAAAATCAACCTGGCTTTCTACATCAACTCTAATGTTTTATTAAAAACCCTTTCTTTCTTAATAAGAACTTTTTTGGTAATATTTTCTTTAAAAAATAACAATAAAGTTAAAAAAATATTTAATACACAAAAAATTGGTGCTTTCCACCTGCGCGCTCTCCGCCTACCCAGCTTTATGGGTCGCGGGCCGCCACTGCAAATAGGCCACCCTTCAAAAAATATTTTTATCACCTTCATCTGCTCCATTAAAGGCTTTTGAAAAAAATCATTAAAGAATAAAATAATGACTGCCTAAATATTCTTAAAATCATTACCCATAGAGTCTTCATCATGCCTTTAAGGGTCTCTTTGTCTCAGAGTATATCGTTATGGCTTTTGACGGACCATACCCCAATAAACCTTTAACGATTTTATTATCTATTGTTATTGGGTAACCCATAAGGGCGGGTGGGGCCCGGTATTTTTGAGTATTAACCATTAGGCATATAAATATTTTTAATATTTTTGGCAGTGTTAAATAACCGTTTTTACTGTGCGTTTCGAAAAAGTTGTTTTACGAGAATATATTTAATTGCTGAAAACATTTGTATTAGATGCAAAACAGGTTGTGAAAAATGTGTATGAAAGTTTAATCAGTAATCTATTAGAAAAGAAACTTTTTTAAAAAAACCTTTTACTTACAAAAAAAACCTATCATCGATAAGGGGGTATTATTATTAGTGAAGAATTGAACAAAGAAAAAACGTAGTGATTTTTAATCTCCACCGTACAACAATAGTGATCAGGACCTAATAAGAAAGGGAAAAAATATTGTCTTTATGGCGGGGTTTTCCCATGGATAAACTGAAAAAAAGCTAGACGAAGCAAACCAATATAAAAATTAGCCGTGCCACCCATAGACTTGTTTGTAAAATGGGTTTAAATACCGCAAAATAGACAAAAAACAAGTGGGAAAGGAATCACACAGATTGCACTTCGAAATTTAATTACCTTCAAGAAATTAAAAAATAGGTTAGAAAACAGATCCTAATTTACCTTGATGAAACATAGTTCGATACACGACACAGTATCAAAGGATGGGGTTTATTCCAGTCAAAACTGTCAGACGAAAGCACCTTCAAATAAAGGAAAACGCATTCCATGGTCCGCTGGTTCAGAAGACGGTTTGTCCAAACTGCTTGCTGTTGTCTGTAAAATATTAAGGATTCTAGCTTGGGTTATCTGAGGATACAAGTGCAAAGTTTTTTAAAACTGGTTTCAAAATTATCTTTTAAAAAATATTTTAAACAACAGTGTTATTGTCATGGATAACGCAAGCTACCACATCCCTCTGCTACACAAGTTCAAAAACTAAAATCCAGGAATATTTGTTAGAAAATTATATTTATTTTGAATTCAGTTACAAAAAAACGCAACTTTTGGAAGTCCTAAATTCATATGCAATTAAAAACAATATGTATGTGATAATTTGGCTGAACAGGATGGGCATACTGTCTTAGTGCTAAAACATACATTGCGTTTTAGCGGGAGCGTTTTAACGGGTCCTGTTTGGCGGGATGACAACAACCTATAGTTTTAATCGGATAGTCCACATATATGCGGTTAAGACGCAGCCACAGGACGCGGCGGCAACATGCTGCGGTCAAACGGGACGACTGGACGACCGGAAAGCAACGACAAATTGACAACAACACGTTGAGTTTAATGAGAGCGTTCATATAGTGCGTTTGTTTTGATTCGTGTCTTGATTTAAGATGTTTTGACATGGATAAATTTTTTCAATATTAATGCAAGAATCATCCCTCAATATGAGTACAGTGATCGCAATTTAAGGGAAAAAAGTTGGCATGTCGTAGGGGGAAATCACCTGGTATCGGGTCACCTCGGGAATCTGTAACTTCAGAAGATTCTTTTGAGTCCTATTTTACCAATATTTTAAAAACATATTAACAACAAAGCTACCTACGTCATGTTATGTTTTATTTATAGTACCTAAAATGTATTTATGACAAAATATTTTTTTTTACATTAGCGTAATTGTCAATCTTTCTTCTGGTGAAATTGGATTTCTCCAGTAAGTTTTCCGCTTAGTTATATGTGGACGTACAGTATTTAAAAGTTCATTAAAAGAGTTAATGAACATCCTATAGTATTCAAAAAATGTACTTTCATATTTTCGAATACTATCATAAATTGTAGAAAATATTTTACTCTTTTCGGGCTCACAGTAAAAGGATGGACCCAATAACTTCTATTCACCGGTTTGTTGTGTAAACCAGCAGCTTCAAAAACACAAACAATTTCCAAATTTGAAAATTTCGACATGACATGACCTA
The DNA here is from genome assembly GCA_019359885.1 of Listronotus oregonensis. Taxonomy (NCBI): domain Eukaryota; kingdom Metazoa; phylum Arthropoda; class Insecta; order Coleoptera; family Curculionidae; genus Listronotus; species Listronotus oregonensis. Next base: position 2,121 of record JAHBCN010008556.1, on the reverse strand, counting down.
CCACTTATTCTCTCTGCTGATAGAACAAGACACACAGTGACTCCTATTTCAGCGTTTTAACGGGAGATGTGTGGCCGACGCGCTTTCATCCCGCCACCAGCACTTTACGGCTTCCTCCGTATCACTGTATGTTTAACCTCATAGAGCATTTGTGGAACCAAGTAAAATCAAAGATCAGAGCAGAAAATGTTACACCTACTTTAAGGCCCAGTCTTATAAATTTGATAAAAAATGTAATTACTAACATACCAGTTGAGAGCTGGAAAAATTCACTACAGCACATTATAAAAATTGAGGACTCTTACATTTCTATTCAAAACAACATAAATCCTATTGTAATTAATCTTAATGATGACTCTGATAATGAAACAGAATTAGATTTAGATATTTAATTTCTTAATGTAATTTTAAGATTATACTTACCTAAATAAACAATAAAATTTTAAATCTTTATATTATTAAAGTCCGTCCCTAATGTTGTGTCTTTTAATACCTACCGATCCGCAATTTTATTGCTGTGTGCAGTTATAATCCATAAATGAAGGCAAGAGCTAACACGGTATACTTTGAGACAGACTATACCTTTTTTTACCTAGAAAATCTTCAGGTATTATATTTTAAAATCAGAATGTGAAAAAAAAAACATAAAAAAATGGGATTGTTTTTATTCTTAACTTCTCCACTATGGCACCTTTACTTTTTATAATAAAGAAAATTATTATCAGGATAAGATGTTCAAATATTTAACATTGATGTTTATCTTAAGAAAAACATTTTTTCTAACATTATTTTCGCAGTAATGTTGAAAATATAAGTTTGCTCATTAATGCATTACATTTAATAAATCCTAATTTGATAAAACAATTCTAATAAGTAAAAAAATATTTTTTAATGTAAATAAACAATGTTGATTATTTAAAAGTTATTTCCAAACATCTTTTTTTCTTTAACTAATTTTCGATGTTGTCAAAAGCAAAAGATAACCCTGAAAAAAAAAACTGTTTGATAAACCTTGTATACGACTGGTAAATTTTGACATATAATGGTTGCATTAAAGGTTTTAGACCATACAGAACTTTGTATAAAGAATAACTTTTTTTCGTAAACCTAATAAAAAAAAATTCCATATACCGCTAACTTACGTACACACATTTTTTGACAAACCTCGTATACGACTGATAAATTTTGACATCTGATGATTGTATTTAAAGTTTTGGACCCTGCAGAACTTTTTATAAGGAATAACTTTTTTTCGTAAACCTAATGATAAAAAAGTTTTCCATATACTGTACACACACTGTATAATTTTGAAAATATCCGGTATAAACTGATCACTGTTGCCCCATCTGACCAAAATCTAAAACAACGCATTCCAATCTTTAACATAGATTTCTTTAAACGTTCTATTTGAGCTAAACGATCAGGAATATATTGTTTTATCTTCTTCCGTGATTGTCCAACAGAGGTCGCCAGTAAGTTATATTTAAATTTATAAAGTAAAACCTGTGGTAAAACAGGAAGGCGATCAAATTCATGTTTATTAGAGTTTACCATAGATGTCGACACTAATACCTAAAACTGAAAATTTGTTTAAGGTTAAAGCAACAGCCACAAGCCATGATTATCTTTGGCCAGTACTTAAAAATCACAATACAGGGTGATACAAATTATGTGTTCGTTATTGGTATTCATATTATATTTTTAGTTCACGTTAGTTGGGGCCCGATGGCCGCAGTGTGTTGTGTCGGCTCGGCGTCAAACACTGAAATCATTCCCTTGAATGACTAGTCAAGGCCTGTATTATTATTACAGTGTTTGCCTAACTATTCAGTTATTTTCTGTAAAGCCTGCATTCGTTTTGGGAAGGAAAATAACGTAATAATTTTTAATTTAATTTTTTGCCTAGGGAATGACCAAATGGTTAGTTCTTGTTAGTCAAATAAAGTTTTGACTGGTCATCTCAGGGAATGTCGGATTTAAATTTTGACGCTAACGTACAGGGTGTTCGATAAATGCAGGCCCGTTTTACACCCCCCCAGGGCCCCAGGTTTTGGCACAACGAAAGAGCTCCCCTTTTTTTACCCCCAGCTGGGGGACGCCCCTCCCCCCATCAGCCCTATC
>JAHBCN010008555.1:0-38237 GCA_019359885.1 Listronotus oregonensis | reverse complement strand
TGGTATGTGGGTTGGTGCGTTTAAAAAAAAGAAATAAATAAATGGGGTTTAAACATAAAAGTAAATCTGTTGTGTAAGTTTTAATTTCATATTTATTGGGTGCCAGAAAATCCAAATTTTTATGGTTTTATCTCAATTTTTTTTTTTTTCTGTGGGGGTGCGAACGATTTTTTTTACAGCTAAAAAATATTGTTTATAATCATCTTAATAGTTAAATTTTTTAGAAAAAATATACAATTTTGTTTAGTTTAATATTCTATCTGATAAATTATTTTATGAATTTTAGATAGAATAAGATAAATTACCCTAAAATGAGTTTAAATATTTTTTTAATTTAAAAAAAAATAAAGTAATTTTAGACTATTTTCAGATATGCTTTTTTTTCAGCCAAGAAATGTAAGAAAAATCAAACTCATATGACTCAAGAATTTTAGCCGTAAGCTGAACATAATTTAAAACCCTTTTGTTTAATATTTTTTTTTGCTTCTCGGTTTACTGTTTTATGAAAAAGTTTTTTTAAAATGAAACGTAAATTGGGGCATATAAAAAGAAAAACCCCGTTATTTTTAATCTTTTTGCAATAGGGTAAAAACAGTCGTGTTAAAAAGAAGTTCGATAAATGAAAAAGGATGCAAATATATAAGAAAGCTAAAATAACCGTCAAAAACACTTTTAATGACATCACAAAAGGCTTTGATAGACGTCACATAAAAAACCCAAAAAATAACTAAAGTTCTTTATGTAAAAATACCATTTAAAAAGTATTTACGGATGGATCGCGTTTAATAGTCATAAAATAAAAAAAATTGGTTCTTAAGCGGATAAGTTTAATAATTAATAAATTAAAAACAAGCTTTTAAAAAAAAATGCTAGATCCGTCTATTGGAAAATTTTAGTTGCGCTTTTTCTGTAAAAAATATGTATACAGTATATCCCCAAAGGATATGACGTTATCTTTTTTTTAAACTGCATATCAATGATACATATTAAAATATATACAGGGGGAAAAGATGATGCTCACGTTTTTAAAGGGCGGTAGCAAACTCAAAACAAGCCAAAAAAAGGGAAAAAATGGATAAAAAATTAATTGTTTTTAAAATGTGATTTTCCAAAATTTAAAAAATTCAACACCGCGCCCCCTTCTTCACATCGAGTCGAACGTTGACCTTTTTTGAGATTTTACATTTTACATTTTTTTGAGATTTTGTTAAGGCAACTGGTGCAGCTCTAAAAAAAATAAAAAATAATAAAAATTTCTTTTTGCGATTTATTTTAATATTCAATTTGGAAAAATATTTAAGCAAAAAACTATAAATTATTGTTTGGCCTATTTTCTATATTTTTTGTTAGACGGTATGCAGCTCTCGCTCTTATTAATTTTTCCCCTTTTGGTTTTTTTTTTTCCTTTTTGGAGTTTTATTTGTAATTTAAATGTAATTGTACTAACCCCCAAAAAAATTTTTAAATATCTCTGTCTCCAAAATAAAAAAAAAAAAAAAAAAAAAAAAAAAAAAATTGCTAGAATAACATTTTAGATTAAACATTGAACGCCCGTAATAAAATACGGACAAAAATACCCTGATTTGGGGCCCCTAGCTACGGATAGGCTATTGCCAATTGTTTTTTTAATTTTTAACAAATTTGAATTTTTTTTTATTTTAGACAAAACATTTAAAGTTTATTTTTTTATTAGAAATTAATCTACTGATGAGCGATAAGGACAAAGTTGCCAATTTTAAAATTTTTTTGAAATAATTGCTACCAAAGTTTGTAACATTGATATTGTTTGTACAAAAATTTGTTGTGTTTTGACTCATAATTTTTTGACTTGTTTTGAGCTCCACTATCACTCATTAATTTCAAATTTTTCTTCCGTTTCGTTAAAAAGATATAATATAACTATTTTTAAAAATGTAAACATATTTTATTTACATTAATAATCCTTATAATTTTATTAATACATTCAAAAAATTGAAGGTCAGAGGTTTTCTACCCTTGCAATTTGATTTCACATGTCCGAATTGCGGATATTGTTAATATGCATATTTACTGGCAATTTGATTGTTTTTTTTTTTTTTATTTTTGATTGTATTGAGGTTTACTTACTTAATTAAGATGATAGCCAAAAAGGGAGACATTTTTCACAAGAATCGATGGGCCCCCCCAAAGTTTGTATAAAGCCTATCTACTAGATCAGGGCTCCAAAAACCCGCCTTAGGGGCCCTACTGATTACTCCAGTAAGTTTTCCAGGGCCAAAACCTATTATCATTGTTGCCTTAAATGAAAATCCACTGATGAAAAAAAAACCGAAAAATAAAACTTTGGGCAAACGGGCTAAAGTCCCAAAACGGAACACTGCTTTTTTAATTTTCCTCTCTTATCTGAATTTTAGATTAGTCGAGAGTAACCAAGGGAAGGGCAGACATCTGATGGACAAAGGGGGAAAAGGTGTACCTTCATCGCAAAGATGGGTAATGGTACAGAATAATCCGTTGGTTCGAGAAAGTTCTGGTGTCTTCCACTTTTTTAGATGGCAGTATGGGAAAATATAAGAAGGTAGTGGCGCAACCACAAGTCATTCCTATGACACGTTGTTAAAAAAATATTGCATACCCCTTAAAAAAGTTTTGTGCGGTTTGTTTTAAAAATTTTTATAACAGTATTTTGATTTGAATTGTTGCTTTTTGTGTGAATTAGTAGTATGGAAAAAAGGAAAAAAGATAGTGAATAGAAAATTCAAAGATCAGTGGAACATTAGTATTTCGTAATTGAGTCCAGTAACAAGGCGCTAGTTTTTTAATGGCATAGCCGTTCTAAAGAATATAACATTAAACGTCATTATGAAACAAAAATTTTTAAAATTTCTCAAAATATACAGGGAAATTTGCGGACAGAAAAAAATTGAAGTTGGGGGGTTAAACCTGCAACATTTCAAAAAAAACTCAAAAACCGTGCCATTTTTTGGTTTAAATTGCAAAAATGGAAAACCATTCACGATGGGAAAAGATCAAAAATATATTTTTAGTAGCCGAAAAAAGTCCCCAAAAGGTAAATTTATTAAAAATGTCAGTATGTCAGCAAACACTGTGGCTCAAAGGGAAAAAATCCGAAAAATATCCCTCAACTGTTGACAAAATGGACATTTTAGTGGTTTTTTTCCTTGTGAGTCCGGTTTTTCAGATATTTTTTTTGGTGTTGATTTATATTCGAGGAGTAGAAAAAAATATGGGCACGAAGAACTTTATATGTATAGTATTCATGGAAACTACTGGTACAAATTTTTAAAGGGTTGAAATGGCCATTTAAAAGAACCTTCGAGGAAAAATTGAAATATATTCAATTGGGGCAAAAACATGAGTGGGAAAGATAAAGGAGTGGTCGTTTGTTCAAAGGCAGAAAATGACGGTGGTTCAAAACCATTAGTCTTACAATGTATCATTTATAACAGTCTTTGTGCGGAAAATGTTTCGATATGTCTGACGTTCTGAAACCAGTCAAATCAACTGTTAATTTTATCAGATCTTGGGCTGAATCACCGACAATTCCGACAAATTTATTGAAGAGATTGGAGAAACTGACTTACCTAACTTTACGCCGTACCCCTTAGTTGTGGGAAAGTGCTTCAGCGCTTTTTTGAACTTCAAGCAGTGATCGAAATTTTTTTGAATGAAAAGCATCGCCCTCTTACTAAATTACAAAACAACGCATGGCTGTGGAAGTTAGCATTCTATGTTGATTTGAAAAAACATGTCAACGAACTGAATTTGGGATTGCAAGGAAAAAAAACCAGCATCTTCCTGATTTATACCAATTCAAATCTTTCCCCGGAAGAAATTGAACTGTTTTAATCACAACTACGAAGAAATGTTTTTCACTTTTAAAACATGTGAAATATTCAGCCACACTACTTAGACTGAGTTTCATAGCGATTTTGCAATCGAAACTTTGAGTGCTTTGAAGATAAATTTTGATACTCGTTTCTCGGATTTGATGCCATTGCGAATCAAATTAAGATTTTTCAGAACCCTTTTGATACTGACATTGAAACCCTAGCACCGGAACTTCAAATGGAAATGATTGATCTACAATGCAGTGATATAATTAAGAACAAATATCAAAACTCATCTTTGTTGGAATTTTATAAGAGTCTTCCACTGACCACCTTTGATAATTTGCATAAATTTGCTCGTGGTTTTGTTTTCTGTTTTTGGTACTATTTTATTTGTGTGAGAAAACCTTCTCCAAAATGAAGTACAAAAAAAATTTTTTACAGATCGAAATTAACTGATGAGCATCCTAAATTTTTTAATAATTGGTACAAGTAAAATTAGTCCACAACTACAAACATTTAGTGGAAAATCTCAATTACATAAATCTTATTAGTATTTCATATGCCATTGTGTTTGTTATAAGTTATGTGATTATTTAAAATGTATAAAATGTTAGTTGATTCTTTTCCCAATAATTTGTTAGTTATTATATACTGAAGTTAAATTTTCTGCATATTATACATGTCTTTACTCATTACAATTCTGTTTCTTTATCCAACTATCACAAAAACAATAACAATAAGCCTACAAGAATGTTATGAGTTAGCAGAGTTAGCCCATGATCATATCAATGTAGATGTCATATTAAATTATTCAACATAAAATTAGAATACTTCAGTAAACTAAATTTAATTTGCTATAAAAATTATTTGTTCTCTAAAAGGACTCAAAAGGAGTTTTCAAGTGTGCTAGCTCTCCGCGGGCCGGACAAAATCTGTCAGCGGGCCGGATGTGGCCCTCGGGCCGTAGTTTGGAGACCCCTGAACTAGATAATGTGGGTTTTTACTAACATAACTACCACCTTTGAACTACCCCTTATTAACATCTGAATAATTTCATTTAAACGGGACTAACAGTGTAACGTAATATCCGAACCACACACACCAGCATTGATAGGTTTCAACATTACATCTTGCTTTGAGCGGTATTCAATGCGGCAAAAGCCATTGATAATTTTAAATTAATTCGATTCCAACCATAAAACAAACAGAACCCATTGTTTGTATAAAAAAAAAAGATAAATATTTTTTTTTATATTTTTTTCTTTATGGCATAATTTTTTTTTTAATATTATGACAACTACGAAAAGATTATCCTGGCAAATTCAAAATAAAAGATTAAAAATAGTGGTATACCGAAGGCACCGCATTTTATTATTCAGTAAGAAAATATTACAAATAGACCAATAGTTTTTTGTTGGACAACAAAATAATTAAATTATCTCCCTCGTGTTCCATTTAACTGATTTATCCAAAACTTTATTACTCCGGGATCCGGATTTAGGTGATTTGGGATAATTTGTTTTCAAAATAAAGCAATTAAATCCGAGAAGGCCGTAGTTTTTAGAAGTTTAATTATTCATTTAAATTATTCGGAGTAACAGTATTAATTTCAGTTTTGGAGAGATTGATATAAATCTATACAAATAAGGTTTTTAAACAAAAAAATATTTATTTATTTTAAAAAAGATTAGGTGTTAAATGATGAATTTTTTATTTAATTTAATTTAAAATGGCTGGTTATAAAGAAAGAAAAAAAAATATACAGGGCGAAAAAAGTCTGATGTTCACGATTTTAATGGGCGAAAGTGAAACTTAAAAGAAGTCAAAAAGCCAAAAACACATGGGTTAAAAGTTAACTGTTTTCAAAATATGGCTTTTAAAGATTAAAAAATATGGCAACTCCGCGCCCGCTTCCTTACAGAGAGTCGAACGCGGAACGTTTTTTGCGAGGATTAATAATAATAATAATAATAATAAATGTCTTTTATTTAGGAAAAAAATACAATTTTTTTTTTTACAAAATCAATTAAAAATGGCAGTAGATACAAGGCGCAGTCTAGCCAGAGAGGCTACTCTACTGAACCTTGCACCACTGTGGATAAAACTAAGCAAATAACATCTTAAGAAATATAATTAATAAATATGCACGTTATTTTTTGCGAATATAAAAATTATACAAAATTTACAGACAAAACTAATTAAATACTAACTGCTCTCACCGCAAACATTGGGGAAGGAATAAAAGAGTTAAAATAAGGAAGAATTGAGAAAAAACTGTCAATAAAAGAAAAAGTATTAATTATCTGAATTTTGGAGATTAAGCAAATATTTTTTAAAAACCAATTTAAATTTACATTCATCAAGTAACACAAGTTCATTAGGTAAAGAGTTATAAATCTTAATTGCATTGTAAGTGAATGACCTTTGAAACATGGCACTCTGATGGCTGGGCAACGTCAATCTATTTCCAAACCTTATATTTCTTGTGTAAATCTTCGCGAAGTACAAACTTACTTTTTAAACACAGAGGTAGAGCGGGATTTTTTAAAACTTTTATCAAAAAATTAGCCAAATGTAAAATTCTGCGATTGTTCATTTTAAGCCAATTAAGTTGCTTAAAAGTAAAAGAAATATGATCAAATTTTCTAATCCAAAAATAAGACGTGAACATGTATTTTGAACCTTTTGTATGCGGTTTTTATCCAAATTGTCAAGGCAAGGACCATAAATAAAATCACAGTAGTTAAAAATAGACAGAACAAGTGACTCACAAAGCATTTTCGCATTTCAAAATTAAGTATATGAGGTTGCTATACAATATTTTCAATGATAAATATGATCTCTGAAGCAAGCCCTTAACATATCCGAAACCTCAGCTCCGTATCCAAAACCAAACCTAAGTTCTTTGCAGACCTAACAAAAGGAAGTTTTACCCGCCAAGAGTTATATTAACATTACGACTCAAAAATTCTACGCTGTTCTTGGTACCAAAAAGCAAGAAGAGAGATTTTGAAGGATTTAATTTTAAGTTGTGTTCCATAGACAGCTGACTTAAGATACGTAAATCTTCATTGACTAAGACTGATGCCTGTAAATAATCTCGATGGTCAAAGTGAAAGTATATTTGCGTATCGTCCGCATAAGCCTGAACCTTGCAATGTTTTATTGACCCCAAAATATCAGAAGTGTAAACTATAAAGAAAAGAGGTCCAAGTATGGAACCTTGGGGCACCCCAGAAAAAACCTGAATCTGTTCAGAGAAGTTGTTATTACAACAAATTTTTTGAAATCGGTTAGAAAAGTAGGATTTAACAAGACTTAGCGATGATTCATGAAAACCATAATATTTTAACTTGGCAAGCAGTAGTTCGTGATTCAACGTATTAAAAGCCTTTGAAAAGTCTAAAAGAACCAATATGCTGCTTAACTTCTTATCGATACCCGTAATTATATCATCAGTGACATTAATCAATGGTACAGTTGTGCTGAGATGCTTCGAAAAGCCAGATTGATTAACCGAAGTAATATTATTATTAATACAAAAATTGAGCAATTGGCGGTTTAAAAATTTTTCAAAGATTTTAGAAAAGGTAGGTAAGATACTTATAATTCTAAGATCGTTAAAACTTAATGGATTTTTTATTTTCGGCAAAGGTCTGCCTATAGAAATTTTCCACTGATCTGGAAAGTAATTAGCTTCGATACAGCAATTAATTATGTGTGTAAGATACTGGTCAAGATAAGGACTACATAATTTTAACATTTTTGCAGATATACCATCCACGCCAGACGCATTAGTTTGAAGAGAATGAACTATTTCGTGAATATCTGCAGTTTGAGCCAATTTAAAGGAAAAATTTAATTCCTCATTAAAAATGTTATTATTATAAAAATTAACTTTGGAACTACAGTCAGAGATATTTTGCAGAAATACACCAAAAAATCATTAATATCATTTGGATCAGATAACTCCTCAGGGATACTTGAATCTTGACTTGAACATATACGAAATGATCTTAAGGAGTTCCACGTTTTTCTAGGATTACGTTCCACACATATAGAATTTAGATATTGTCTTTTTTCCTCCTACCATTGAAAGGGTAAAGTTGCGTAGCCGTTTATAGTTTTCCCAGTCATGAACCGTTCTAGTTCTTTTTAAATTCCCGCAATGCACGATCCCTTTGTTCCATGAAAATCTTCAGATTTGCTGTAAGCCACGGGGCTTTTGGTTTGGTAATTTTGGCATCACGGAGTGGCGCATGCTTGTTAAATAAAGAAAGAACTAAGTTATTAAAAAGGGTAATTTTGCTATCAATATTTTGTTCATAAAGTATATCATTCCATGGAACTAAGTGAAGATCACGAAGAAATAAGTTTAAATTAAAGTTATTAAAGTTTCTATAAGATATCATTTTGGGTTTTAAGTGAGCTTTCTCAATTTTCAAAATACAGTAAACCAAACTATGATCCGAAATATTATGAGCCGACACTACTCCAACCTCACTTACTAATGACTCATCGGTAATAAATATCGGATCCAGTAAATTACCACCAGTTCTAGATATTCTGGTCGGTTGATTTATTATTTGTACAAAGTTATAATTTTCAAAAAGTGGGACCAGAGGATTATCCAAATTTAGAAGATTTATATTGAAATCACCAAGACAAATTATTTCATCCACGGTAGGATACAACGTAGAAAAGATATTATCAAAGTCATTAATGGTTGTATTAAAATTAGTGTTTGTGGGCGATAGAAAACACAAAAAGCATAATACTTACATTTAATTTTAACTTTAAAGATTAAAAATTCGAGAAAATATGTAACATCAAAGTCAAAATTTATAACCTCAGGAATCAAATTGCTTTTAATGTAGGCTGCACACCCACCACCCCTACCCACTCTATCTTGTCGAATCAGACGATAGTTAGGAATTGCAAAATTAGTTACGTCATCAGCCTCAGAGAGCCAAGTCTCAGTAAGAAGCACTATATCATTACATATTTACACTTATTTAAAAAGATGTTTATTTACATTTTGCAATTAAAAATAATTGTACCTACTACAAAATTAAAGTGAATATCCATTTTAAAAACACAAATTATAATGTTTTAAAACAGCACTTTTTTATTTTGCTTAAAGAATAAGGTTTCTCGGTTGCACACATTCCGTTTTCAAAACTCTTTGGTACGCCTGCACTATGGTTGTCCTAAATAGATGTAGCCGTCATGGTAATCTTTTACGGTAAATTAGAGCTGCTAGATTTGCATTTTTGTTTGCCTTACCGCAAATTAATAACATATTCGGCATATTTTTTCGATTTAAAAACATTTTGACGACTACACGAGGCTTTTGAGTAGTTCTGTTGCAATTGTTTTTTTAAATTTTTAACTTGGAGATTTTTTTTTGTTGAATAAAACAATTAAAATTTAGTTTATTTTATTAGCAAATGAATCTACTAATAAGCGATTAGGACAAAAGTTAACAATTGTTAAGCTTTTCAGAAATAGTTGCTTCCCAAGTTTGTAACTGTGATATTGTTTAGACAAAAATCTATCAAGTTTTGACACATAATATGTCATATGAACTTTTTAACTGGTTTTAAGCTCCACTATAGCCCATTAAAACCGTAAGCATCATACTTTTTACATCCTGTATATAGAACCAGAATTGGAAAAACAAAGGTAATGCTTATTTTAATCGACATCTCTTTCATACCTGAGTCATTCTTATTCCAAAAAAAACCATTGTGTTGTCAGTATAAATACTCTGAAAGCAAATATAAAGGTGATTTTAGAAATTGTAGTCAATTAATTTAACCAACAAGGGTATAATTTCAGAAAACGAAGCTAAAACAAAGTGCAAAACCTGGCATTTTTTTCAAAATGCATAGATATGCATGAAAATTCGAAATTAAGCTTATGCCGATGGGCATATTTTTTAGGGGTAAAAACTACCCGTTATTGCTAAAACCGATAAAACTATACATTAAAGCTTAAGTCAATAAGCCTTATATAAAGTAAAAAATAAAGATTTATTTTTTTGTAACATCATTTAATATATTTTAACCCTAACTAAAAATCAAGTTTTATAATAATTTATTAAAAAAATTGTTTAGCCTAAAAAAATTAACCTTTTATCACAGAGTTACAATTAAAAAATGTGACTGCTCAAAAATTTTACTAATTTAATTTTGTAACTTTTAAATCCTTAAAAATCTACTCTTTAAAATATAACAATGAAAAAAATAGTACAAAACCGCGGATTTTTTACAAAATTCATCGAATTGCTTTTAGAATACTACAAAAAAAGGGTTTTTTAAGCATAACTCCTTCAGTTTTTGTGATAAAAAGTTCTTTAAAAAACCATTTTGTTGTTTTCTTTTTATAGTTATAAGGTCCTTTATAATAAAACTGTTTTAAACCTTTACCTTTTTAAAGGGGTTAGTTAAAAATGCTGAAACAAAGCACTACCGCACTACGCGTCTATACACACGCGTTTTAAACGTTTATACCTCACTTAATTTCCGTCATACAGTAAATTACAAAAAAGTTGAATATTTGTAATTTAAAAAGCTACAATTTGATATCTTTGTAATTTTTACGTATAACTCTTAGTTTTCGAGTTATTTTCAAGAAAAGGACATTTTTTATTAAAATTCTGAAATTTGATTTTCACTTGCAGTTCCCTTTTTTCAAAATAAGGCAATTTAAATCGGTTAAACTTTTACAATGTATTTATAATACATAGACGTCCCGCCGTCATGGCCCACTAATAACAAAATTAAAGAGCCGTATAGCACTTTTACAATACAAAATGGTAAATTGTTAATTATTTCGAAAACTGTACATTTTTGGAAAAGACCACTTAATACAAAGATACCTTATTTTTTAATGCTAAATACGATAAAAATATAAAAGAAGGGTGTTTCCATTTGAAAAAATTGAGTTTTTACGTTTTTTATTAGTTAATTTTTGTACTTAATTTTTAGTCACCCTGTATTAATTTACACCCAAAATATTCACTTAATATACAAAATTGTGCCTCTTTTTACAAGGAATTCAACTCAACTTAAATAACAGAATATGACGTATAGGAAAAATTTCTCCTTATTTTGGGGTCCGCAAACGTCATTTTTGACATAAAATTCAAGATACGTCGAAAACGGTTGGGCTTAGGTATAGCATATTATACACGAAATATATCTAGAATTTTCTGGGAAATCCAAAAATGCAATAATATATAGGGTGTTCCATTAAAAATAAGGAATTTAGCATCGACTTCCGGTACAACCGGAAGTGCCACCATCTTGAAAATATTTTAGACGAGTTGTTCTTATCGATATCAGTAAACTACCAAACTTTCAAAATTTTCCTTTGCTAAGTTTTTGAGAAATCGGCCGCGTCGGTTCGTCGTGGACACCCTGATATATATATATATATATATATATATATATATATATATATATATATATATATATATATATATATATATATATATATATATATATATATATATATATATATATATATATATATATATATATATATATATATATATATATATATATAATATATATATATATATATATATATATATATATATATATATATATATATATATAAGTAGAGAGCAAATATACTGAATGCATCCCCCCACTCCTTCCCATGCACCCCCCCACTCCAAGCCCCGCCCCTTGACCTTGACGGTGACTTTGACCTTGGTCGACCTTGACCTTGACTATTGATGGTGGGGGTTATATGGTTTGTAATAAAATCAGGCATTTTGCTTAGTGACATTAGTTAGTTCACATAGTCAACAAGACATCTGTCTGCGCTACTTTAATTTGTTGTAGTTTAATTTTTTATAAACAAAAATGTCACAATACGTTTGTTTACTGTGTAACAAAACATTCAAACATTCTTCTAATTTTCGACGGCATAGAAGTGAGTCTTGCCCATATCGTTTTTACGATGATGCCAATATGGCTGGACCAAGTAAAAGGTGTAGATTATCCGGATCACCACCGCGTATGTTGTCCTGTGATTTGTGTAATGTGACGGTGCCACAAAATCAGATGATGGCTCATCAAAGAACTCTAGAACATCGTAGTCGATCTCGTTACCCGATCCCAGGGTGTGCAACTGGTACAATGTGCATTTAAAAATCGTATTGCAACCTACCATATATGTAGCGATGGTGAACATCTCGACTACGCATCATTTTTTAATTCAATCAAGGAGCGGGCATTGAGTGTCATTAATGATGCATTACATATGCATCATTCCGTTAAAATAAATATGGTTGTTGTGGCACGTTACTATCTAGCAACACAGGATGTATATGATGATAAATCATTTAATACGCGTAACGAGGTGGTGACAGTGGCAAGTGACCTTGATGAAGTCTACCACTCTTTTGTCGAGGCCATGAAAACTCAATCGACAGAATTTCAGGAAAGAGATTCAGGTATGTAACAAAACAAATTTATTAATTTTTTTTTTAATTTATTTATTTTGATTATTTTTGAAAAAAATTAAATATATATTAATTATATTTTTTCATTGCAGGATGGGCTCTGGATAAGATTCTCTACCTGGAAGTTAACATCAATAAGTTTTCGCCAATGTCCGCATCATCCTACATTGCTGCCCAATTTATAGAATCTAAACAGGCTGTAATCAATGTCTACAATCGGGACGAGTGTTGCTTCGCTTGGGCGATAACATCAGCTTTACACCCTGTTGAGATTGCAGCCTCAGAAATTACTTCATACCCGCATTACTCAACTGTGCTAAATTTAACAGGTATGGATTTTCCAGTAAAATTACGGGATATAACAAAGTTTGAGGAGTTAAATAATATTTCAGTAAATGTATATGGTTTGGAGTCAAAGTTTGAAAACAATACCTTAACGTATGAGGTTGTTGGTCCATTAAGGTATGCTAAAACAAAACTTCAAAAGCATGTAAATTTACTGTTAATTTCAAGGGATTGTGATGTTAAGGGCGACCGTGACCACATCTGTAACAGAATCTGTTCAACAAATCATTATTGTTGGATAAAAGATTTGTTTCGTTTGGTCTCATCACAAATATCCAACTGTTCAAAAAAAAAATATTTTTGTGACGGTTGTTTGATTTATTTTTTTACAAGTTCCGATTTACAATTTCACCAACGGAACGATTGCAATCATGTTTTTACTATGACTCCATCAAACGAAACAAAAATTGATAAATTTGGAAAGGGCGTACCGGAAAATGTTTTAAAATTTGAAAATATTGAAAATAAATGCGAGTTCCGTTTGTGGTTTATGCCGATTTTGAATCGATTTTAAAACCCATAGCACAACCACAACCAAATCCCCAAAATTCTTTCACTATTAATAGTTGTAAACATGAGCCATATTCTTTTGCCTATTTTATAAAATGTTCTTTTGACGATTCTCTTTCAAAGTTTGAGCTATATCGGGGTAATGATGCGGCTAAAGTGTTTGTTGATCGCCTCGAAATAGATCTGAGGCATTTGTATAACACTCATTTAAGAGACATTGCGCCAATGATTCCTTTAACAGATGAGGAAAAAAATGATTTTAAAAATGCAACAGTATGTAGTATTTGTGAAAAATCATTTTTGGCTTCGGATGTAAAAGTGAAAGATCATTGTCATATAACTGGTAAAAAACGACCTGGGGCCGCACACTCCATTTGTAATTTAAATTATAAATTACCCAGTTTTGTTCCCATTATATTCCATAATTTAAGCGGCTACGATTGCCATATGTTTATTAAAGAATTATGTAATCATGGGGATAAAATTGAAGTTATAGCTCAAAGTAAGGAAAAGTATGTGTCATTTACGAAAAGTATTTATATGCATGATTATGTAGAAAGTAAAACGGGCTCAATAAAAAAGAAATATTTAAAACTTAGGTTCCTGGACAGTTTCAAATTCTTGTCGTCATCGTTGGAAAATTTGGGTAAAGGTTTAAACAATCATGAGTTTAGGGAAACACACAATTTTTTCACAAATGATGAACAGTTTGAACTAATGCGTCAAAAGGTGTTTTCCCTATAGTTTCATTGACTCCATGAAAAAATGAATTACCCAAATCTTCCAACGAAAGATCAGTTTTTTGACAATTTAAACCAAGAACACATAAGTGATGAATGCTATGAACGAGCGAAAAGAGTATGGCAATTGTTTCAGTGTAAAAATTTGGGGGATTACTCGGATTTGTACTTAAAATCGGATGTTTTGTTATTATGTGATATTTTCGAGCAATTTCGCGATACATGTTTAAAGGTGTATAAACTAGATGCCGCACAATATTTTAGCCTTCCAAGTTTATCATTCGATTGCATGCTTCGTATGACCCAGGTAGAGTTAGAACTTTTAACAGATATTGACATGCTTCATTTTTTTCAAAAGGTATTCGCGGAGGTATAAGTCAGTGTACGGAAAGGAAGCATAGTTAATAATAAATATTTACCAAACTACAATCCCGCGGAACCAGAATCATTTATTATGTATTTAGATGCAACCAATCTTTATGGTCATAGTATGTCCCAATCATTACCATTTGCTGGTTTTAGATGGCTATCCGATTATGAAATTTTAAATTTAAATATTATGGCCATTGACGATGATAGTCCACAGGGGTATGTTTTAGAAGTGGATGTGCATTATCCAGAAGAACTGCATGATACACATTCAGATCTACCATTTTTAGTGGAAAACATTATCCCACCAATAGAAAACAGCAAATGCAAAAAATTAATTCCTAACTTAAATGATAAAAAACGGTATATTGTCCACTATAGAACTTTAAAGCAAGCCATCAACAATGGGCTAATGGTAATGAGGACACATAGAATATTAACTTTTCAACAATCAAAATGGTTAAAGACATACGTCGACTTTAATACAGTTTTACGAAATTGGCAACGACAAAGTTTGGTAGGGGATTTATTTAAATTGTTCATAAATGCTGTTTTCGGAAAACAATGGAAAATGTGGAAAATCGCAAAGATATCCGATTAATTACAAACTGGGACAATTCCGTCGGTAAACCGGAGCAAGAGCGTTAATTGCTCGACCCAACTTTTAAAACTTGTTCCATTTTTACGAAGACTTTGTCGCCATAAAATGTCCAAAGTTAAAATTTTATATAATAAACCAAATACATTGGGTTTTCCATACTTGACATTTCGAAAACAGTTATGTATGACTTTTTTTATAATTTTATAAAGCAAAATTTGGTGATAATGCATCTTTGTTGTACACTGACACGGATTCACTTATTTTAAAAGTGTTCACCGATGATTTTTATCGCGTATTTCAGAAAAAACCCCAATAAATTTGACACTTCAAATTACCAAGAACAAAAAACCATTTAATATAATTAAAAGTGTATCTTGCCGGTAAGATGAAAGACGAATTTCCGGGGGATCCGATTATTGGTTTTTATGGCACCGGGGCCAAGGCTTATTACGTTAAGTCTTTAAATAATGAGCAAAAAAAGCTAAAGGTTTAAAAAGTCAGTAATTGAAAAGGAACTTACATGGAATTTTACAAAAACATCGTTGAACACGGGGTTTAATTTTTTTCGAAAGATAAAAACCCTTTTCGCAGTGAATTACGATGTTTATACAAAACTGATAAATAAGGTAGCTTTAAGGAAAAGATGTAATTATGTAATTCCAACATCTACAAAAACTCTACCTGGGGTCATACAGAGTACAATTTTCCAAACTGACCCAACAAAATACAAAAACAGAAGTTGTGCAGAACTTTTTACAACGAGCAAAATTTCGTTTATTTTTTTTGAAACGTTTTTAACACAACAGCAGAATAAGAACAATAAACTTACACGGAAAACCCCCTTTATTTATTTATTTATTTATGTATTTATTTATTTATTTATTTATTTATTTATTTATTTATTTATTTATTTATTTACTGCAATTTTTTTTTTTATTATATTTGTAAGGCCTAAGTTTACACTAACTTTTTTTAAAATTTTTTTGTTATTGTTTAAGTGTTTGTGAGCACAAAAAAAAGAGGGTTTATTCCCTAATAAAAAAACCGAAGTCAGAAAAAAAAGGATCCGACATTCTGAAGCTAAAAGGAACTTAACCGGGGCAGGTTTAAAAGTCAAACCCCTCTAAAAAAGGAAAGGGCATACCACCCCAACTACATCGACATTCTCGAAGTTAGAAAGGAATTTTCCCAGGTGATCGAAAGTCATTCCACCACCACTGAACAATGAGGTGTGGCCTCGAGTAAAGGGCATTAAAGTCATTACCACCACCACTGAACAATGAGGTGTGGCCTGAGTTTTATACAAAGATGGGTTGGTTAGAAACAAATCAGTTTAACCCAAACCTTATTCGCGGTACATTATTGAAGTCATTTGTGTGTTTTAATTTTTTTAAAAAAATTTTTAATTTTCGAGAGTCAAGAAGACATTTTATTTTATTGGGATTGGGGGGTTTACCAAGAACACTTAGAGGAGGGAGAAAATAACTTCCGATGTGGAAGTTTTAATGGGCCGACGGCAACCGGGGTGGGCGATAGACCAATTATTAGGCTTTCCCACAAATAATGGGAAAGAATGACAAAAAAGAAAAGAAGAAGAAAAAAAAAAAGGTGGGGGTTGTGCGGCCAGCTAAAACAATTTTGGAAAAAATTAACCCCCATTGTACTAAAAAAAAAGGGGGTTAAAACAAATATGCCTTCTTCGTTCTTCTTCTTCTTCTTGGTGGCGTTTTTTCGACCAGCATCGCCGGTGCTTAATTTGGGGAAAAAGCTGCAAAAAAAAAAATGGCCGCCACCACCACCGATTCAAGTTAAGAAAATCCCAAAAAAATGAGCCGAAGACCAACCAACAACATCGCTGCAAGCACCACTTCCGCTCGAGGACATCAAACCACTCCCAACCAGATTTAAACCGGTGAAGCCGAGAAGACGGCTACTTTGGCAGCGGCAAAAGGATAGGGCCAATTATTCAATTAAAACAGGAGCAAATTGCGAAGTGAGTGCTTGTATTAAAATTTAAAGAACTAAAACCGAGTTGCAAAGAAGAGCAAGACTTATGTTAAAAAAGAAATGCCTAACACGTAAGGGGTTGCCCCCATAACAAGCTGGGATACCGTGCTTGGACACATAATTAGTTTAACAGTTTTAATTTTAGTTTTTTTAGTTTAGTTATAGTAATATTTGACATTAATGTTGGGCCAAAAAAAATAATTTTAGTTTAGTAAGGTTAAGTAGTTTTTAGGCAATAATTTTTTGTATTTAATAATTTTTTTTTTATTTATTAAATAAATTTATTTATTTATTTATTAAAACTATACAGTGTTTAATTTCCCTCCCACCCCTTTTTAAAAAATAGTATTATTAATAACACATATATTATATCAAGATTATATTGGAAAAAAAAATACGCTTTAGCCTTTTTGAATTTTTAAAATCACAAAATATAAATAAACTTTTTTAAAAAAATTTTGGGAAAAAGGTTTTATATAAATAAAAAAAATTGTTTGAGTTGAGCTGAAATAAAAAAAGATAACAAAAATGTTGGTCAGGTAAAATAAACAATTTTTATTAAGAAATTTTTTTTGAAAAAAAAAAAATTAAAAAAATTCCAAAATTTTTTCTAAGTCCTAAAAAATTAACCGAATATAAGCTTTTGGGGGGGAAATTCAAAAAACCCCACGATTTTTTGGGGGAAAAACCCCCCCAGCGCCATCTACAAAACGTCGCGGAAGAAATTGAACTACCTCCACCGACTGGCGGCGGGGGTACAGAATTTTTTCTGTTAAATAAAAAAACGATTTTTCCTTTACTGGGTACTAATACTGTCGACTCAGCGACGTTTTGTAGATGGCGCTGGTAGTAGGCATTTCTGCACGCAAAAAGGGTGGAAGTCGGCCTGTCTGTTTAAAGTAAGGCAATGTCTACTATTGTATTTTCGCCTGGGCCCCAACAAAAAAATTTTTAAAAAAATTGTTGTGCCTTTACTTAATAAATAAAAAAAAAACTCTGTTTAGTATAATATACGTTTTTTTAATGATACTTTAACCAAAATATAAAAATAGCTATCTACATTAAAAAAAAAATAATTTAAAAACAATAAGAGTTTAAATTACCTAAATTTTTTTTGATGTTTATTTTTATAGTTCCTTTAAGAATATTATAAAAAAAAAATGAATCATGAAAAATTTTAATGCGTTTACTTTAGTTTTTTGGGAAATTGGTTTTTTGCTCGTTTGAAATTCCAACTTTACATCGACCGTAGAAGATTTGTGGTTTTGGCTGATGACTGAAAACAATGACAAACACAGGATTTTTAAAATATTCTGTTAAATCCATCATAGGATCTTTTGTTTAGTCCAAAAAAACTGGACTGGAAATTTTCATGGCATAATAGGCTGGGGATCATTTTTTCGAAAATAAAGTTCCATCTTCGTATGGGTATCTGAAAAATTTTGGGGGTAAAGTCAAAGATCCTTATATCGGGGGGGAAAAAATTTTGGGTTGCGTCCATTTTTTGTTATAAATATTGTTATTATTTGAAAAGAAATTATGATGTATGAGTTTTTTCCAAACTCGTACTAGTCCTAACAAAAATCTGATGAAGTTTTAAGGCTGGAAGTTGATATAGATCCCAATTTGGTAAGACATCGGATATTTTTTTTCCCCCTTTTTGTTTATGGGACTAATTTTTTTTTTGGCGATCATCGGGAAAAATTAAAAATTTTTTCCCACTCGATTTTAGTTTTTTTTTAATCTGCATCACACTCCCCAATTAGGGTTTGCAAAATGAAATTTTTAAAAATTTAAACCCCCTTTTTAATATTGAAAATACTTTAGGGTAATCTTCGGCAAATCCCATAAGATACTTTGGGGAAAAATTTTTCCCGAAAAATGTGGTTTGTCTTCCCCCAAAAATTGGTTGTCTTTTTTTAACCCCCAGCCCAATGATAAAAGATTTTTTGTTTTTTTTGGGGCCCCCAAAAAATGAAACCATTTTTTTAAAGCTTTGTGATTGGGGTTTTCGTAAAACGGGACTTGTTCCCACCCATTTCATAACGGATTTCATAAAAAAAAAAATTTTTGGGCGTTTTTGGGAAAAACCCCAAACTTTTTTAGTTGCATCTTTAGGCTCAAAAGTGCCTTCAATAAAATGTAGCTATGATATATCCAAAATTATTTTTAAAAATGTACGGGAATATATTTCACCCAATTTTGAAATGATGGTGAACCATAAGGTTTATAAGTGTGTTCTTGTAAACTTATAATTGAATTATCTAGGATAGGCTCTTGAAATTTCGATTTTCTCACTTGTAAAAAAATTATTTATTTTTTTCGGCTTCAACCCAATCGATTTTAAAAAAATTTAAACCCCCCTTTTTTGGGAGAGCAGTCGTCTTTTGGGACTGCGATATTGCCCTTTTCCCTGTAAATTGAACTACGAATGATTGTTGATAGCCGTGTTTTTTTTTTTTTACCCTTTTTTCTTTTGTTGTATTGAAGATAACAAATGTAATTGTCTATTTTAAAAAAAAAACCCATACTTAAAATTTTTTCAATTCCCCCCAACAATAATTTTTTCTCCTCTGAAGTCTATAAGGTCACCGTTATCATCCAAATTTTTAATGTTTTTAAACGACACCCGTGGGGGAAGGGCATATAAATGATATTTTGAGGGTTTTTTTTTAATTTTTTATCCAGGTTCAACGTCAATATCGAATTCGTATAATATATGACATTCTTCCGAATTTAAATGTGCCCCCGCTGTTTGTTAAAAAACCATTATAGAACATTCATGATATCTACTTGTGATGTGGATTTGTTTTCTTTACTTTTTTTAAAAACCCCTATCAAAAAAAATTATTTTACCCCAAAAATATTTTTCAAGGAAATCAATGATGTATTTGGACTTAATTTCAACCCTTTGGGGGGTTTTTATTGGGTATTAATGAGAAAATTTTTCCCCCTTTATCGTTTTGGGTTTATACTTTAATCCGCAATCATTGCTTTTTTTATATTACTTATTTCGTAAGCTCCAGGGTTTTTTTTTTAAAAATATCGGCCTCTGTTCTATTTCCTTTTATATCCAAAACAATTGTTTCTTTCAGTAAGTTAAAAATAGAATTATAGCTGTGAATCCCCAAAAAAAACCAAACCATACTGACCTTTTATGATTAATCTTGGTGGAAAAAAAATTTTAGCTTAAACACTATTTTGTCCCGTCAGGGGGAATGTGTGCGACATGACTGATGCAATTATACCACTATAGGTATTTTTATTGCTCTTAAAAAAAAATTAAAAATTCAAACTTTTAAATCTTTTTATTGGTTTTGGTGGTTGTATGGGTTTTTTTGAATGTATATTTATATCATTTACTTTACAATAACACAAAATAACCTTTTTACCATATTCCATCTTCTTTTTAAAAAATTTATACTGCCCGAGAATATTGGGATTTTGTAATCAATATCGTTTTTTAAAAGTGTCGGTAGCTTATCCCAAACTAGGGGTTTTTTGGGGGGACAAGCAATCATTACTTCTTTAGGCATGTTTTCCAGTTCTGATGACGTCTTTTTTTAAAAAAATGTTATCACAACGAGAAAAAAATTTTTAAAAAATAAATGCATTTTCTTGTAACTTTCCCATCCATTTTTGGGTTTAAAGACATTTTGTTATGTGAGAGAAACTGTAAGCCCAAAAGTCCCCCCAGACTGTGCCAAACTTTTGTTGTTGTTGATATGTATACTGATATTTTTAGCTGCTTCAAGACCGGCAGGTATTTTATTAATTCCAAAGGTGGTTTTGTCCCCAAAGCTGTCGTAGTAAGTTACATGTGATGCAAGCTTCCTATATGCTACCCAGTGCGTCCCCACTCCCTAAATTTACCAAAAATTTAAAAATTGCCGATTCCCTCGTCTGGTCCACGTAAGGGTAGAAAATCACGCATAAAAAAACCTCTGAAATGTGGTATTTTCATCGGGGGAGAAAATTCCAAATCTATATTGGATA
The DNA here is from genome assembly GCA_019359885.1 of Listronotus oregonensis. Classification (NCBI taxonomy): domain Eukaryota; kingdom Metazoa; phylum Arthropoda; class Insecta; order Coleoptera; family Curculionidae; genus Listronotus; species Listronotus oregonensis. Next base: position 17,357 of record JAHBCN010008555.1, on the reverse strand, counting down.
GTGGACTTTTGGGGGGGGGACTTTATTATTTTTTGTTTGCCTCTTTTTACTCATGTATAAACCCAAACCGGATCGATATGGTTTGAGAAAGAGACCGAAACCTTTTTTTGATGAGTTTATTTTAATGATGATCCAGTTTTATTTTGTTTCTCTTTTTTTACGGTTCTAATTGCACCAAAATTCCAGCCGCCCCACCTGCTAAAGATCCTAAAGCTAAAAAGACCAGCAAATATAGGGATAAAAAATATACCACCCCCTTCGGTATTGGTATAATTTGGGGGGGCGGTTTTTTCGTTTACCACCCACAGTTTTTTAAAAACTTACGTGCAACACTAAAAGCGTTTTTTTATTTTTTTAAAATTTTTTTTAATAAGTTTTTTACCACCAGTTTTTTTAATTTGACGTATGGTTTCTGAGCGTCCGAATGCAATTTTTTTTATGGGCCCCACACCCTTTCCAATGACGATGTTTTTTTTTTTTTAGACTTTTTTTTTAAAACCCATACCAAACGTTGTTTCCTTTTTATTATGTTTGTGACTAACCAAGAGCACCTTTTCACTAGCGCTCGCTTTTTTTTATTTTACGCTGCTCCAACTGTAGTCAGCTTGATACGTCCCTTTTTTAAATTTTTTTTTAAATTTTTAAAAAAGTTAATCGTTTTTTTTCATGCAACATCCAATTTTCCCCCATCGCCTGTGCTACACGTTTTTTTTACTTTTTTTCCCCGGGGCCACAATATTGATGCCGGGAATGTGAACCCTTTTCAAAAAGGGAAATTTATTAATTAATGAGTTAACTAAACCTTTCCCAGCTTATTTGAATAACAGACCCCCTTTTGTTTGATAGGTGACATCTGACTGACTAAAATTAAAAGTATTAGTTATTTTTATTTACAATAGCGTATTGTTAAACCCCAAATTTTAATATCCCCAATTTGGATGAAAACTCGGGTCGGGTCAAACGGGGAAAAATTTAAAAAAATGGCCCGTTTCCATTGTCAATTCGTGGCTTACTTTTTGGGGCCCCGGGGAAAAACGAATGTTTATTTACTGCTTACACCCCCTATGGGATTACAAAAAAGTTTATATATATTCAAAGTCATTGTATCAACCAAAATATGAATATTTAGGAAAATTTTATCCCCCAAAAAGGGGGGTTGGCAAATACACATTCAGTGATGCAACAAATATCATGGAACCTTCAGATGCAAAACCGAACTCTATTTTTATATTTGATGATATAATTTTGAAAAACAAGATGTCATACGTTCATACTTTAGTATGGGGCGTCATAAAAAAATTGTTTTTTTTATTTTTGGTTTTAAAAATTTTTTCACGAGTTTGCAACTATGCGTGACAATGCAAATTTTATTATTTTATTTAAGCAGGATGAAATGAATTTACGCCCCAAAATTTTTTCCGATCATGTACCCGTGTTACTTTCTCCAATTTCAAAGTGTTTTTAAAGTTGGGGTAATAAATATGGTTTTTTTGGGGTTTTTTATAAGGATGTACTTTAAAAATTTTGGGAAATATCGAAAAGGATTGATAGTTATATATATTTATAATATTAAAAAAAATTTAAACATTATGTCATTGTGTAACTTTAGACAACATCATTACACTATGAATGAACAAATTAATTTAAAGGGGAAAATTTAAATTTAGGCTACAAGTGTTAGACAAAAATTTAAAAAAAAATTTTTGGGACAACTGTGAAGAAAATTGGATTTTTTAAAAAATTTTTTGAACCCCAAAAAAAAACCCCCGACATCCATTACTAATGTAGTAAATCAACAAACAAAAGGACAACAAAAAATGGCACCAGTAATACCCTTCACCAAAAAAAATAACATCAATACCAATATCGGTTGGAGGTGTAAGAAAAAAAATCAACCTTCTATACCCGATGGAGCCATTATAGAAGAAGAAGAAGAAGAAGAAGAAGAAGAAAAAAAGAAGAAAAAAAAAAAGAGGGCGACAAAAAAGAAAACAAGAAACGACTTTCCCCCCCTTGTCATTTTCATCACCATCATCATCCTCATTTTATTCACCAAACAAAAAAAGGGGATAGTGATGAGATAATATTGATCGTAGAAAAACCACCCCTGATGATTATGTTTTTAACACCACCAAACAGTCGATTTTTTCCCATATATTACAAAAAACCAAAAGGGGGGGGGGAATCAGAAAAATTCTCGATAAATATATAAGGGGTTTATCTTTAAAAAACCCCCCCTTTTTATGATACTACCTATGGAATATATAAATTAAATAGATACTTTAAAAATGGGCAAACTGATAGTACGTTTTAAAAAAGGGGGGGTGTTATTTTATGGTGATAATGAGGATTTAATAAGTAAATATGATGGTGAACACGAACTATACGACTTACTTTTTTTTAAAAAACCCCCCCTATTGGGGCAAAAAAACATAAAGGAGATATCTTAAAAAAAAAAAAAATTTTAATTGCAACAGCAGCTGCATACAAAAAAATATGACTTAAAAAAGGGATTTTAAAAAAAACGAAATGGCAAAAGTTTTTCCCTAATAAAACCCCTAATGACAGAAATAATTGGGGGAATGGAAAAAAAAGGGGGGAAGCGTAAATTTTCACCAACCATTAACAAAACACCTATCAACCAAAAAAACCCAATATATTTATTGGAATAATCCCCCAAAAAAATTTGTAAAGATTACGATTGTTGGTTAGTTCCAAAAAAACAGGTCATACTGGGCATGACAATGAAATTATTTCTATTATTGAGGGGAAAAACGTGAAGAGGGGGAAATTTATTAGAACATGTAAGTGAATACCCCCAGTAGGTGATTAAACATCACCGATAAAGATAATATGGAGCCTAGGGGAAAAAAAAATTTAAAATTGTTAATAAAACACAGACCAATAAAAAAAAAATTTTAAAAAGGGGCAAAAATTTAAAAAGGATACGATGACTTTTGGCAGATTGATTTGGCAAAAAGCAAAAAATTTAAGAAAACGATGATATCGCTTTTACTTGTGTGAAAATTTTTCCTAAATATGTGTATACAAAGGCCATTAAAAACAAGACCGGAAGCGAAGTTACTGATGAAAAAAAAATTTTTTTCAAGAGGCTAAATACACACCAAATAATTTACAAAGGGTCAAGGCAAAAATTCTAAAAAAGATTTTCAAACTTTTTACAAAAAAATACAACATTAATCATTACTCAAATATAGCACAAAAAAAACAGCAATTGTTGAAAGAGTCATAAAAATTAAAAAAAAATTTTTAAAAACAATTTTCAATAAGAGGGTCTTATAAAGGGTACATTTTTTAAAAAATTTATTACAAAAACTTACAATAGTGCCAAACATCGCACTACTGGGATGCGACCGATTGATGAAAAAACCCCATACCAAGATTAATGCATATAATAATTTTTTTTTAAAACCAAAAAAAGTTTAAACCTTGGAGATGTGGCGTATAAGCAAATATAGAAGTATATTTGACAAAGGAAAATACCATCATGGTGAAGAGTATTCAAAGTGGTGAAAGTGAATTTAAAAATCCACCAACGTATCTTTTGGGGTCCCAGACAACCAATTATGGGGAGCTTTAGAAGCTGAACTACAGAAGACAAAAAGCCCGGGGCATTTTTTTTGGGGAAAAAGTACTTCGTAAACGTAAAAAAAAAAAAAGAATCAAGTTTTTTGAAAAATTTGGGATTCCCAGTCAAAAAAACTCTTGGATAGATGCCCCAATATTGTATAATTTTAATAATTGTAATCTATTATTTTGTAGAAAGGTATTTTTTTTTTTAAATAAAACACATATTATAGAAAAAATTTTTTTTTTATTTAAAAGCAATAAATCATTTCAACCTTATTTTAGAATTTTTTTAAAAATCAACTAAATCTTTTAATCTTTTTCCAAAAATTGAATATGACTTTTCTTTTTTAATTTTTTTTTAATTTTAAAAAGAAATTAAAAATTTTTTTAAATTTTTCAAATTTCTAAAATTTTTTTTGTTGAAAAGATTTACAAGATCCTTTTATATTACTTCAGTGTAAACCCGAAGTTTCCAGTTTTCTTTTTTCACAAAATCCAGAGTAGCTGCATCATTGGCTATAGCAGGTGGGCCTACATTGGTTAAACGCTTTTCCCCTTTCCCCCTCGTTTTACCATCAGAGGTTACAAATCCAACCCAGGTAAACCCCGTTGTTTTTGAACTTTTTTTAGCCACTCCGGGGGGCCCTTTTTGTTTTTAAAACCCAAAACCCCCTTTTTTTTTACTAATCAATTTCTTTACAAGTTACAATTTTTTAAAGGACAGTGAAAGAGGAAATTTTAATACTAATAAAATTTGAGTTAATTCATCAATTCTTTTTTGGGGTGCCTGCATTTTTTTTTCATTACTTTGAATTTTTCCACGTAATTTCACCAAATCAGGTAAACCCTTTTTAAACTCTGCAAACTGTCTTAATTTTTTGAATAAAATTTAATTTTTCATCATTTAAATTTGAAGATTTTATGTCTAAGTTTCCGAACTTTTTTTTCACAAATTCTTTTGTAAAAATCAGTGGATATTTTTGGTGTACCAACATTAGTTAGACGCTTTTTTTAATATCATATTGGGGCCCTTTAGATCCCCCAAACCCCAAATTTTCCGGCAGACCATGCAATTTTTCAACATTGCTATAGTTACTTGACGACCAAATTTTTCAATTGTGTTGTTAAACGACCCATATTTAACTTAAAATAAAAGATTTTATAGATATTAATTATTTATATAAACCCCAATGAAAACAATAAAAACTATACTGAGCATATTTATTTTCCCCATATTAATTACAAAAATTTCAGTTACATATATATGTTACAATATCAATTCATGTCAAACACAAAAATTTATCTTCATCATCGTGATCGTGATTATTGTCGTTTGGGGGAAAAAGGGGTGTCTTGGACTGCTGGCTAGGGTGAGGCTCCCCAGGTTCAGGTTCACCATCATCATCATCACCCATTTTGGGGTTTTTCGCTCCATCCACAGTATCGACGGATATAATAGGAATCAACTCTACTTTGCACGATTTCTTCAGGTAAAGGGATATTTATTAGGGCTCTTTTTAAAATTTTCTGCTATCATTTCAAAAAAATGTTTCTAGTGTCATGATGCCATAGCAATATTTATCACAAAAATGGGCCCCCAACAAAGGCATTTTTTAGGTATCTTCTGCACTGACCCAAAAGGGGGCTTCATCATAATCCATTTCCTTGCAAACCCCCAAAATCTCGTGGGCCATATCTTTTTTTTTAAAAACCCCCAAACCAAAAAACGTAGGGATTGACTTTCCCCCCGTTACTAAATCGTCCAACATCTTTAACGAAAAAAAGGGAAAAAGACTGTATTTACTTTTTCAAGCATCTGACTAGATATTTTAAAAAAATTTTTTTTAAAATATGAAAATTAAATAAAAAAATTATTTAATAATTATATAAAAATTATTTTCCCCAAAAGTTAATAATCCCAATCCCAAATTTTTGGGAAAACCGGTTACTTGCCCCAAATAGGAATGTATTTTACCATCCGAAGTTCATTTGAAAAACACCCTTTTACATATGAACCCCGGTAAAATAAAAAAAATTTTTTACTTTTAAACCCCCTAAAAATTCAAAAGTTTTTAAATTTTTTTCATAGGAAAATTTTTTTTATAAAATAACCCCCTTAAAAAATTTAAATTTTTTGTTAAAATTGCACCTTTTATTAATATAATATTTTTACTAAACTTTAGAATGCATAGAAAAATATTTATTTAAATATAAAAAATAATACCTTAAACAAACACTTGCACAAATCACGTTTAAGTAACAGAAAATTTTAGTAATAGTAATATAGTAACCAACAATAGCAGGGGAGTGACAAAAGATGTTTGTTATTTGCTTACTAAAAAATTTATTAAAAATAAAAAATAAAAATTTAATATAATAAATATATAATTATTAATTATATATATAATTAAATTAATAATAATAATTAATAATATTAATAATAACGGGGTTAGGGGGGGGGTATAAGGATGGGGGTGTTTTGAATTTGCCCCTTTTACTTTTTTAAAATTTATTTTAAATTTAATAAATTTTAATAATATAAAATTTATATATAATTTTATTTTTATTTTATATTAATTTTTAATATTATATTTAATAAATTATAAAAATTTTGGTTTTTGGGAAAAAAAAAAATTTTAAAACGTTGATTTTAGTAAAAGACCCCCAATTTGTCCAAAAATTTTAAAATTTTTCAAGATGGAAAGGGGCAATTTTAAAAAAAAATCCCCCCGAGATGGTTTGGCAATCCCCCGAAAAAAAGGGGCCCTTTGGCATGATATAGATTTTGATCCTTGGGTATTCCTACCACTGTAAAAATTTTTAATCATTCCATGCATTTTGAATAAATTACTAGGCAAAATGGTTCGTTGTAATAGTCATAACAATTTTTTTTTTTCCCTTTTCGGGGTTCGATCTTTTTTTAAAAAAAGATAAAACGAAATCGTTGGGGGTTTTGGGGCCCTTTAAAAATCACTAAAATAATTATCAAAATGGCAGTTTTGGTGATTATTTTAGTAATTTTTAAGGTACCAATCTTAACGTATATACAATATACAATTAACTTAACTAGAGGAGCGTGGAGGGTTGGTTAAAATACATTTATACATAATAAACAAAAAAATCGTTTATGTATTCGTTTTATACCTAAAAATTTTAAAAAATAATTAAATAGGTTGTATAAACACTTTAGTTATTTGGTAAAACTTATGGTCAAAAAAAATTGTACAATAAATTTCAAACTGTAAAAATTTTGAATAAAATTACATGCAAGAAAACTTACAGCAGAAAAAATTTCCCCAAAAAAAATTTTTTTAAACAAAAACACCTTTAGGCAATCAGTATGTTTATGTATATTTTTTTATTAGTAATCTAAAAATACTTAAGAAACCTAATAAACTGTCTAAATTATGGGCTCGCCGTGAAAAACTTGACACAGATATCAAATAAAAAATTTTTGATATACGAATAAATTTGTTTTCAATATTTTTTAAAAAAAGATAAAAAAAAAATTTAAAAAAGTTATCAGACAAAAAAAGGGGAAAAACCCTGTTTTCTATTTACTATATAGAAATCTTTGGAAAATATATTTATAATGGTATGATTATCAAAAATAATGTTTTTTTTTTTGGGGGAAAAAAAAAATTTTTTAAATTCCCGTTGTAAAATTATATAAAACTCACCGATATACGTTGGGTTTGATAAGTGGTTATTACCTTTTTCTAGAAAGAATGTTGAATCGTATGATATCTTTTTCCCAAATGAGATAAAAGGGGAAAAGGGGTTTAGTAAAAAAAATTTTCGTAATACATAAATATTAATAGTAAAATAACAAAAAAAAACCACAAAATTTAATTTTTTAAAATTTCTTTTAGCAAAAAAAGTTTAAAAAACCCAAAAAAATTGCATATTTCGTGGGAAGGGGTTTAAAAAGTTTCATTTTGGTTTTTAAAAAAAAAAAAAAACCCAAAAAAACGGGGATTAATTTGCAAATTCAAATTTTTTTTTAAAAACTTTAAAAATTTTGGGATATATTTATTTCTGTCATAAAATATAAAAATTTTTAAAAAATTTAATGACCAAATACACAAAAAAAAAAATACATGATAAGGTCTTTTTTCTTTACTTTTTTGGGAAAATTATTAAAATTTACATTGCAAATTTTTTATATGAAAATTACAAAATGTTAAATAATTTTTTTAAATTTAAAAATTAGGCTCCGCAAAACTTTGCCTTGGATTGGGGGTTTTTTCCCAAAGCCCTATTCTTAGTCTACAATGCTTATCTAACACTTTGGTTAAAACCAAAACACCCCCACAAAACCCTTTTTTAACCAAAACTGTTGCTACTTCGTAAAACAAACCTTCAGTTTTCCAAAGCTTTTTGTTTATACATTACCCCCCCAAAAAAAATTTTTTTCCCTACCCTCATTCTGAAACCCCTTTTTTTTATGTTTTCTCCCATGATCATATTATCCACGTAATTTTTATTTTTTTCATGAATACAAAAAAAAGAATACAAAACCCCCCAAAAAAACATTTTCAAAAAAATATTAAAAAAGGTTTTCTTAATACATTACTATACCAGGGGTGCCCCCCAACAAAAAGGGGGGAAAACCCATGTAAATTTTTTGGGGGGGGAAATTATTGGCTTCCCTGAAAATTTTTAAAAAAAAGTAAGGTAACTTTTTTAGAGCCCAAAATTCCCGGGAAAATTTCAAAACTTTAATAAGGAATCTTGAATTATTTAATTAAATGTTGCAAAATTATCAAATTTTCGCATCGGGTAAAAAAAAAAGGTCCGTAAAATGAATATTATCCTGACATGAGAACAAGTGTCAATAAATCGTGACATTTGGGGAAATTTAAAAAAAAATATGAATTATTCAATCGACGAAAAGTATCCCTAATTAAGTGGCATTATGCAAAAAAGTTTTAACAGTATCTGAAATGTTTTCAGTTTATTTCCCCCCAAGCCCATTCCTTCCCCTTTCAACAAATTAAAAAACTGATAGGTTTTTTTAAAAAAAATTTTGTTTTACCAATGAATTACATTCATCAACAATGAACCAAATGTTAGAATTGCCGATATTGGAGCAAAAAAAATAAACATCGCTTTGTTCATACTGACACCCCCCCAAAACAAATGTATTCTAAATTGGACACCATTTTTTTTGGGGACTTTTTTTACGGACTATAACCTGACAGTAAAAACCCTTTTTTGGGGATTTTTTTTAAAAAAAAAATTGACCCCTTTTGGAAGAAGTTTTTCGAGAAGATCAAATGATCTACGGTTGCACGGCCATAATGCTCGTATGGTTAGAAGTACCGGGGAAAAATGCTTTTAACGGAAATATTATTGGTCCACACCCCCGGAAATTTTGGCGCCGGGGACCTGATTTTTCCACCGAATGATTTTTTTCTGTGGGACCTTTAAAACTGTCTTTTTGGGGGAAAATTTTTGAAATCAAAAAACCAGCAAAAAAATTTTTTTTTTGGGGAATGTAATAAAATTTTGCGATCTTTTTTAAAAAAAACAATAGCAACGTTAAAAAAAAAATTTTTTGATCTTGGGTTTTTGGGGTTATTTGTTAAGGGGGGGTTGTTTAAATTTTTTAAAATTTAAATTTAAAGTTTTTATGTAATTCTTATTATTTTTAAAAAAGTTATTGTATTTTATTTCATTTTTTTTTTTAAACCTAGTAAAATATTAAGAGTTCAGTTCTTTTTTTTTGGGATCTATTTTCGATCATCTGTGTTAAAATTTTTTTAAAAAAAATTTTTTTCCGTGGTTTTTTTTTTGAATTTTTTAATTTTTGGTTTTTTGAGATTTTTTGAAATAAAAAGAAAATTTTTAAAAATTGAATTCCAATTAATTTTTAATTTAAAATTTTTTAAATTTTTAAAATTAAGTTATAGTTAATTTGTTACAATAAAAAAAAAATTTAAAAAAAAAATGTTAACGTGTCTTTACTTTAAATGTAATGGTTGTAAGATTGATGAAACGAAAAAATATTTTTTTATTCGGCTATATGTCAGATTTGAAACCCCCTTTTATAACAAATTGTTTGATGGTGTCTGGTGTCTGTTTTTTAACCCCTGAACCAAAAAGGTATTTTTTAAAACAAAAAATTTAGCTGGGGTTTTTTTTCAATTATGTTATTAACCCAAGTTTAAAAAATTAATGTTTAAATTTTTTTAAACTTTACCCTTACCAGACCTTGACTTGAATGTTTAGGGGTTTTTTAAGGAAAATTACACACGGACTTTACTATAATTTTTCTAAGTCCAGCAATATACCCAGTATTAAAATTTTCGGGCCCCCCCAAATTCTATATAAGTTGTTACCTTTTTTAACTCTTAATAACTTTAGTTTTTTTTTAAGTCTTGTTTGTTTTATTTAAGTTCAAAAAAAATTTAAAAAAATGTAATGTTAACGCCCCTTTTTGGATTTTAAATGGCATACCAAACAAGACCAAAATATTCCAGTATCATCATTACTGACCACCCCAGAGACCATTTTCCCCCAAAAAGTGATAAAATGTTTTTGTTATGGATTTTCCATTTGAAATTTTGAAAAGACAATAACCTTTTTATCTGATGCGTGGCTAACGACCAGAGCAAACATGGGAACGTGACTTATCGCTTTCATGTGCATTTTGGAATGGAAGACCGCCGATATATGAAGGAACATTTTCGAGGGAGATTAAAGGAGAAAATAATAATGTCGCCAAAGGGGGTATAAATAAAAACCCCTTTCAAGTTTATTTTATAAACAAAGAAAAAATTTTAAAAATTTTTTTTTTTTCGAATATAATAATTTTTTTTTTAGTAAAATTATTTTATGTTTTACCTATCTATTATTTTCTTAATACCTTAGGGAAAGGAATATGTTATGATAGCAATAATACCTCATCACCCTGGGGTTTGCGGGATTAGATAATGCCCCTTTTTAAAAGCCCCAATCCCTAATATGGAAAGTTTATACAAAAAAAATTTTTTTTTTAAACATACAAAAAAATTTAAAATTTTTTTCCCCAAAAAAAAATTTACAATTTTGAAATGCCCCAAAAAATTTGCTGACCCAAAAGAATGGTCGGTTTTTTTTGTGATGGTAGCGGGTGGTAGCATAACCTTTTTTGTTAGAAGAAAGTCCATTAAAGAATTTTCAATAGTCGATGCGGAATTAACCCGGAATTAACTGAATTGGCAATCATTTTTGGGTTTTTTTTTTGGATGAAATACTTTCTTCTATTTTCCCCTTTAGCTACTAAAAAGGGGTTTTCCTTTTTCCCATGTTGTTTTAGCGTTTCAAACGAAGCACCTGCCTCAACAAGTAAAATTGACGATGTGCACCAAACATGGCCGGTGAAAATTTTGCATTATCCAGTTTTAAAATTTTGCGATCAATGTTGGGACGCTTCCTATGGTTTTTTTTTCCCAAAGGGTTGTACTGTACATCGCCCCCTTTTTTAGGTAAAAAAGAACTTCGCTCCTTTATTCCAGCTGGTCTTAATTTTATTTTTTTTTTAAATTTAAAGCGCCAAAATTTTTTTCAATGATAGTAAAATTTTTTGTTGAAGTTTTAGTTTCTGGTACCCCTTTTTAACCAAGACTTTTCCCCCTTTTTCTTAAAGTCATCAATGGTCATTTTGACCAACTCATCTCGTCTTAAACCCCCAAAAAAAACCCTTTAAACCAATATGATTTTGTGTACCAAGTAGAAATCATCAGGAGCCTTCTTAATAAATTTTAATATTTTTTTCCCTTTTAAAAATTTTGACTTCTTCGGGGGTACCCTTTTTGACTTAATTTTTAAAAAAAATATGAGACGATGGTATTGCGAAATGTCTATATTTTAAAAACCATCAACGTAGCCCTTTTGGGGGGAATACTTGGTCCAGAGAGGGGTGTTTTTTTCCGACTAAAAATAAAAAATTTTTTTTCATATGTATTAAAATAAAATAAATTTTGGCCGGAAAAATTTCCTTTAAAAAAGTTTTCGGTTTTTTTAACAATTGCTTTTTGCATTTTTCCCCAAAAACCAAATATGCCATACTCCCGACTCGTTCCCTTTTATTTAACTGGAAAAAATTTTCGGTCCTTTTTTCCTTTTTCTTATATTTTATGGAATTTCCCCCCTTTTGAGCAAATCGTTAAAAAAAAAAAGCCAACTGATAACGCAGAAACATCAAAGTCAAACTTAAAAACAACACTTACTGTATACGGGGACAGGTGCAACTTATTTTTTTTATTGCGAAAAAATAAGTAATTAATCTTTTAAAAAAATTTTTTTTTGGGAAAAAAAAAGATTGTTTCCCAGGGGGTTTACGACTATATCCCCTCAGGTCGAAATTTGGGGGCCCCGAGGCCCCGGGCTATTTCGACCTTCGGGGGATTATAGTCCCGTAACCCCTTGATACATAAATAGCTATATTGTTATGTTGCATAAAAAATTTTAAAAGACCAAGCGCTATCTGAAAAAAAAATAATATATTAAAATAAGTGGATTTTAAAGGGTTTTTTTAAAAAACGCGCGATTTTTCGCGCACAACGGGGGGATAGCCGAAGTTCTCGAAATAGGCAAGTGTTTTGAAGACCGTTTTCCCAAATTTTTTTATTTTTTTTTTTTGCTTTTAAAACATTTGTTATGTAATATTTTATTTGACGTTATAAAGTACTAGGGTTTTTTTTTTTTTTAAAATGCTTAAATTTAAAACTAAAGGGTTTAAAAAAAAGGGGGGCAATGTCATCTTGTTTTTTTGTTTTTGTTTTATGTACCATTTTCCTTTAAAATACGCGCGTGTTTGAAAGTTCGTTTTAAAAAAAGGTTAGGGCACTTTAAAAACAAAAAAAAAAAATAGAATGTTGAATATACGAGGGGAGGGGTACGTTTGGGTGGGGGGAAAAACCCCCCCCCCCCCGGAAGATATTTTAATTTTTTTTTTATATTAGGTTTTTAAATTTTTTTGTAATAAATATTTGGGTCCCCCTTTTTTTAGTCAATATAGCCATTGCCAGGAGGCTGGCATGTTTTGCTAACCCCCTTTTTGAAACAAGAATCGAGATTTGCTCCCCTTTTTAAATGTCCGGTATATTTGTTGAATGGACTAAATGAAAAAAAAATTTTTTTTCTTTTTTAAGCTAGTTAATAATAACTTTGTAAATGTTGGTTGTAAAAAAAACTGCAGGAAGGAAAAAATTTCGTAACTAAATTTTCCACATACCCCCATACGATTGTTTTTAAAAATTTTTAAAATGTATAATACTTGATGCCAAATATAAATAACCAAATAAAGTTTTTTTTTTAAAATACTAGAAATTTTAAGGTTTCTAAATTTTTTGTTGTAAAATTTAAAAAAAGGGTTATTTTAGCGTCCTCGGCAATTGTTTACTATACTTAACCTCTAAGTCCAAAAGATTCAAACTCACATCGTGCCCAAGTGAAAAAAAAATAATCCCGAAATATATATAATTTTGTTTTTTAGCTTAAAATCAAAATATTTTAAAAATTTTAATATCCTATTAATAGGGTCCACCATTTTATATTTTACGAAAAAAAAATTTGAGAATTTTTTAAAAATTTTTTCATTTTTTTTTGAGACGACGATATATAATGGGTTTTTAAAATATATATATATATATATATATATATATATATATATATATATATATATATATATATATATATATATATATATATATATATATATATATATATATATATATATATATATATATATATATATATATATATATATATATATATATATATATATATACAGGGTGATTCACGGTCGATGGTAGGGGTTTGACGTTTATGGAAAACTAACAAAATTTTTTTTGAAAATTTAATCTTACATTTTCTTACCTTTTCAAATCAAAAAATTTTTTAGCATTGCGACGTTGCCCTTCATAAAAAAATCCTAAAACTTTTTTTTTTTAAAAAAAACCCCCCATATTAAAATTTTTTTTATTCGCCCCTTTTTTATAATACTTTTTTTTTAATATTGCCATATCCCCATCTCTATCGGTTTTCGGGGAAAAAAAATAATTTGTATTAAATATGGTAAAAATCCCTAATTAAACTTAAGTAAAATTTTAATTCATGAAAAGTTGATGTTTTGGTTTTTTTTGACAGAAAATATTTTTAAATTTTTAAAAAAGAAATCGACTCCATATCATACAGGGCGTGCTAAATAATATTATTTTTTTTTTTTAAATTTTTTTTCCCCCGTTTTTTTGTAAGGGGGTTTTAAAAAAACCCAAAAAAATAAATTTTTTCCCAAAAATTAAAAAATTTAATTTTTTAAAAAAATGGAAAACGCATGACAGGGGCTTTTATAAGTCTTATAAAGGTTTTTGGTGGAAAAATTAAATAAGAAATTTATTTTAAACAAATTCTTAAAAAATTTTATTTTAAGGAAATTGCAAATATTCCGGTTGGAAAAAATTTAATCAAATTTATTAAAATTTAAAACCCCAAACAAAAAGTTTTTAAAAATAATTTATTAACATGGTCAAATTTAAAAGGGCCCCCAAATTATAAAACCCTTACCAAATGAATACAATATTTTTTTAAATTTTGGAAATTTTTTGCAAATCCAAAGCTTCAATTCGTAGTGCAGAAAAGATTGGTGTATCTATGCTTCAGTACAACAATTTTGGAAAAAACAATAAATGCACCCTATAAATTTACTAAAGTTCAAGCCCTTAAAGCGAAGGTTTTTTAACTTTAATTTTTGCGAAACCCTTTAATCTTTAAAAGGAGGATCCAGAGTTTTTTTCAAAATAATTTGGAGCGACGAAGCAAAATTTACGAGGGATGGGTTTTTTTAAAAGAAGGAATAAGCAATTTTGGGCTGTCATAATCCTCACTAAAAAAAAGAAAGGGGGGTTTTAAAAAAAAAATTTTACCTTAATGTTTTCGTATTTTAAAGAAGAAAAAAAATTTGCTTTTTTTTTTATGATGAAAACTCAATGCTGAGTGATATCTGAAATACAAAGGGGCGTGTTACCGAGTTTGTGGGGATAATTTGCCTTTAGAGGAAATAAATTTGGTTTTAACTGGGGGAGGCCAGCTAATTGCCCCCGGGTTTTCCCGGGGGAAATTTACGAAATGTTTGACGATCGTTGGTTTAGGCGCTTAGGGGGGGGTTGGCCCCCGAGATCATTCTCCGCCGCTTGACTTTTTTTTTTTTGTGTTTTAAAAGAAAGGGGTTTTTCTCCTACTACTGCCTACTAAAGAAGAACTGGACTAAAAAAGACATTCTAAAATGTTTAGAATGTAATGGACAACATTTCCAGAAAAAAATTTTTATTTTGTTTACAATTTTGTTATTTTTATTCATCTTAATTATGTTATTTTCTGTACTTTAAAAATTAATTAAAATTTTTTGTAGTCAAACTGTCATAAGTTGACATTTCCATGGTTCAAAAATTTTAAAATTTTTTAAAAAAAAAATTTTTTCAAAAAAAAAGGGGGTTTTTTAAAAAAACTTGATAATTTAGGTATAGGGACATAAATTCATCTTAAAGCGTTCTTCTTCATTTTTTTATTTTATTGAGTAATAAAAAGGGGGGTTTTATTTAAAAAAAAGATCTTTTGCCCCCCTTTTTAAAAATAACGGAAATAATAGTAATTTTAGCACGCCCTGTATGATATGAAGTCGATTTTCGGGGTAAATTAAATACATCGTGTCGTCAAAAATACCCCCAAAAAAAATTTAAATTTTCATAAAAGGGAAAACTAATTTCTTTTTTAAAAGGGGCCCTTTTTTTACCATATTTAACACAAATTATTTTTTTTCTCGAAAACCGATAGAGATAGGTATAGGGCAAATTAACAAAAAAGTATTATAATAAAAGGGCGAATATAAAAACTAGTTAATATAGGGGGGGTTCCATTTAAAAAATTAAAGTTTCTAGGGGGTTTTTTATAGAAGCGGCAACGTCGCAATGCTGAAAATATTTTAGATTGATAGAACAGGTAAGAAAAAAAAGATGCTAAATTTTCAGAAAAAAATTTTGCTTCCCCTTTTTTCCCCCAAAAGTTTCCCCCATCGACCGTGAATCACCCTGTATATAAGTATGTCCAGGAAAAGGTGTTGAAGAAAAAAATTTTTTTTTTGATTTAATGAAAAAAATTTTATAAAAAAAATTTTCATTCTAAAGTAAGATTGGATAAAACATTTAAATATTTTTTCGGGTGTTTTTAAAATTGAAAACTTAACATCGAAAAAAGAAAATGCATTTATTTGGGAAAATATGGAAAAATTCAAGAAAGTTGTTCAAAAAAGCTAAAATTTTAATATCAATTTTTGAAAAATCCTACTTTTTTTTTTTTGATTAACTTTATTTTTTAAAAACAATTTGAATTTTTTTAATATCAATTTATTATCAAATTTTTTTTCTGTTGAGTAAGTTTTTTGCACGATAAAAGGGCTAATAATTATAAAAGTGTGTCACTAAGCTTGTCACTATCAACGCCTACTAGTAAAAAAATTTTGGGGAAATTTGTTAATTTATAATAAATTTTAATCACAAATAAAAAAAAAGGGGGGCTGATTTTTAAAAAAATTGGTATTAGAGACAACCATTATTATCAATTAACTAATTCCAAATTTTGTACTAGTACGTTGATAGGGAAAAACTTTAGTGACACATCGCTTTTATAATTCATTAGCCGCAGTATCGTCAGCATTAAATGCTTACTTAACAGCAAAAAAATTTGATAAAATTGATTTTAAAAAAATTTAAAAATTTATATCAAAATAAAGTTAATCACAAAAAAAAAAGAATATATAAAAGTGGATTTTTTCAAAAAAAATTTTTAGAACTACTTTTAATTTTGAACAACTTTTTTTAGTAACTTATGTCCATATCTTCTCAAATAAAACACTTTACTCTTGTAGATTTTGTTTTTTTAATTTTCTGAACACCGCGTATAAAATATGTTAAATGTTTCTATCCCAATCTTAGAAGTAGCAAAATTTTTTATCAAGAGTAGCTTTTTTCATTTTAAAAAAAAAAAAAAAAAAGTTTTTTTTCTTCAACACCCCTTTTTCCCAAGAAAATATTTTAAAATATATATATATATATATATAAATTTTATATATATATATATATATATATATATATATATATATATATATATATATATATATTTATTAAAAGGGAAATTTTTTTCACATCCAAGTGAACTTAAAACCGTCTAACCTGTATTATTAAAACAGTTTTGTAGGTTAAAATTCCATTTTTTGGGGGAAATTGTAGATGCTGCAATATTCTGCAAAGGGAAAAAATTAATGGATATTTAATTGCCATTAGGCGCCCCTCGGTTTCTTTTCAAAGTTAATAAAAAAAAAATAAAATTTTTTTTAATTTGTCATAAAATGAAAACCCCAAAATTACAAATTTATCTTTACCTTTTACTTTTTTTTCAAATTACAAAATAATTTATAATTTAATATTGCTATCCTTCATGTATATGCCAGAAAAAAAAAATCATAATTTACTACCCAGAATTGCCCTTTTTTTGGGTAGCTTTTTCTTTCCAAGTAGACAAACGATAGTAAAAAATTTTTTTTTTTAAAAAATTTTTGGAATTCTTTTTGCAACTCTTTTTAAAAAAGTCAAATTGTTAAAAGGTTTTTTCCCCCATTATTTTCTTTGGGGCCCAAAAAAATTTTTAGCTTTAAAAATAGGTTCTAATCACCCTGTATACCATTTTAACAGCTTAAGCACTTTAAATTAAATCAAAATAACTAC